>NW_019104505.1:661855-683287 GCF_001995035.1 Momordica charantia
TTTTTCCATAAAGTAATATGACGGTTAAAACATTTCAAAATGTTCTTACTTTTTCATCTCTTTGGTCTTTAAAATTTTATTCATATATTTAAACTTTTTTTTGGAAATTGAGGCTCTTTAAAAGTTATCTCAATCACTTTCTAATTTGTTTTTCATTTTAAAACTTTCTATATATTGATATTTTTATGTTTCTAAATTTTTAGTTATTTAACTTCTTTTACTTCAAAAATTTAATCTTTCTTCACTTTTCAAGTTTTCTTTCCAAATCATTTTTCCATTTCTCTTTTAACATTTTCCAATGTTCTTAATTTTTGTATTTTTTTTTCCAAAAATTTTAGTTTTTGCAACTATTTTTTATCATTAAAAGATTAAAATTTGTCATTTACGGAAAATGTTTTTATCACGATTTTTATAAGGTGATTTTAGAATAATTGATTGTTCGGGAGTCAATTATTCATTTCACGTTTTTTAGAAAATTTTTTGACCCACTATTTCTTTTAAGTTTTGTTGTTTAAATTTATTTATTGATTTCAAAATTTATTCTATCTAAAAATTTATCCAAAATTTTTGACCCTTTTTTTTCTTGGAAAGATCTCTTTTTATAACATAAACCATTCAAAATTTGTCTCTTTCTATTTTTGTTTTCTTATAAACTATCTCATTTATGAATAAATGTCTCTATCTCATTTATGTATTTTTGTCCAATTATTTTTTGCCCCGAATATTTTAATTTCTAACCCTCTTTCTAAAGTTTTGGTTTTTTTAAAAATTACTTTGTCAAGAAAAAAAAAWTTCTAAAGGTATAAAAAAATTTCATCTCTTTAGTCTTTAAAATTTTTATTCTTGTAATTTAATTTAATTTTTTTTTTTGAACTTGAGGCTCTTTACAATCACTTTCTAATTAGATTTTCATTTTTAAACTTTTTTTCCCACTACTATATATTCTAAATTTTTAGTTATTTAACTTTTTTTACTTCGAAATTTTAATCTTTCTTCACTTTTCAAGTTTTATTTCCGAATCAATTTTCCATTTCTCTTTAACATTTTCCAATGTTCTTAATTTTTGTAATTTTTTTTCAAGAATTTTAATTTTGCAACTATTTGTTTATCATTTATAAGATTAAAATTTGCCATTAACTTTCATTCTTTATTTTTGTTTTTTTGAATCTACTAATGATTTTAAAAAGTTGTTCTAAAATTTTTCAATGGTTTACGGAAAATGTTTTTATCATGACGTTAAAATTTTTATAAGATGATTTTAGAATAATTGATTGTTCGGGAATCAATTATTCATTTCACTTTTTTTAGAAAACTTTTTGGTCCACTCTTTCTTTTAAGTTTTGTTCTTTAAATTTATTTCTTGATTTCAAAATTTATTCTATCTAAAAATTTATCCAAATTATTTCTAACATTTTTTCTTGAAAAGATCTCCTCTTTTTATAACATAAACCATTCAAACTATCTCATTTATGAATAAATGTCTTCATCTCAAAATGTTCTTTCCAATTCTTTTTTTTACCATAGTATTTTAATTTGTAATTACTTTGTAAATTTTTGGTTTTTTAAAAATTACTTTGTCAACAAAAAAAAATTATTTTCTAAAGTTTATATTCTTTCAAAAATATCTTTATTTTTTTTCTCTAAAATTTTTGTTCAACTTTTGTTAACCCTTTTTATGAAAAGGTCTTTTATTTATTTTTTCAAAATTTTCCACTCTTTGTAGAACTTTTCAAAAAAAATTTCAAAAATTTCTCTTTTTATAAGGTATAAAAACTTTTCATCTCTTTCCTCTTTAAAATTTTTATTCTTATATTTAATTTAAAATTTTTTTTTCTTCTTTGGAATTTGTGGCTCTTTAAAAGTTTTGTCAATCACTTTATAATTTGATTTTCATTTTTAAACATTTTTTTCCTTGACTTTTTTAATATTTAGTTATTTAACTTTTTTAACTTCAAAATTTTAATCTTTCTTCACTTTTCAAGTTTTCTTTACAAATCACTTTTCCATTTCTCTTTTACATTTTCCAATGTTCTTAATTTTTGTAAAATGTTTCTTATGTCATTTTTTAATTAATTTCTAAAAAATTACTTACTCAAATCTATATATATATATATATATATATATATATATTTTTTTTTTTCATTTTTAAAGTTTTTCCTCTTAAAAAATTTCTATCTTCTTTTTTTTGCCAAAATTTTTAATTTTCACAACTATGTTTTCTCATTTAGAAAATTAAAATATGTCATTAACTTTCATTCTCAATTTTTGTTTTTTTGGATCTACTAATGATTTAAAAAACATTGTTCGAAATGTTAAAGTGGTGTATGAAAAATGTTTTTATCATGACGTTAAATTTTTTATGGGGTGATTTTATAATAATTCACTGTTCGGGGATCAATTATTCATTTCAGTATCTTTTAGAAAAAGTTTTGGTCCGCTCTTCATTTAAGTTTTGTTGTTAAAATTTATTTATTGATTTTAAGTTTTGTTCAGTACTCTGCTTAACAAAACATTTCATAAATTTCTTACCTTTTATAACATATTAAAAGTTTTCATCATTTTTGGGTCCTTCAAATTTTTATTCTTATATTTAACATTTTTTACATTTTAATTTTTTTCCCATCTCCAAAGTTTTTCTTATTCTAATTCCAATTTGGGGATTTTTTTTAATTTAGTTATGATTGTGAAAAAATAACATATTAAAAATTTTCTCGTTTTTTCTTCTTCTCTTAAAAACTCTCTTATTTTTCTTTTTTACTTCTCCCTCTCGCAACTATTTTTTTTTCTCATTCAATAAATTAAAATTTCTCATTGACTTTCATTCTCAATTTTTGTTTTCCTGAATCTACCAATGATTTTAATTTTTTTTAGAAAATTTAAAGTTATTTTCGAAAAATATTTTTATCATGACGTTAAAAATTTTATGAGGTTATTTTTTCCTGAATCTACCGATAAGTTTATCTATCTCAAAAAAAAATTTCAATTTTTTTTTCTCTTGAATATTTTAATTTGTAACCCTCTTTCTAAATTTTTGGTTTTTAAAAAAATCACTTTATCAAAAAATATATATTTTCTAAAGTCTATATTCCCTTTTTTTAAATCTTTATTTTTCACTTTCCATGTATTTTATAACTTTTTTTTTTCACTTTTCTCACTTTATTCTTTTTCTCTAAAATTGTTGTTTTTTTTTTACATTTTTTAAAGGTTTTTATTTATTTATTTAAATTTTTTTACTGTTTTAAAGATTTTTTTTTTGTGCATAAAGTACTTTGATTAACAAAACATTTCATAAATTTCTTACCTTTTTATAACATTTTAAAATTTTTCGTCTCGTTTGTCCTTAAATTTTTTTTCTTATATTTAACTTTTTTGAAATGTTAGTTTTTTTCTCGTCTCCAAAGCTTTTCTAATTCTAATTCCAATTTGAGGATTTTTTTAAATTTAATTATGATTATGAAAAAATTTCTCTACAAAACTTTTTCCATCTTTTTCTCCTCCAAATTTTCTATCTTCTCTAATTTTTTTGCCAAAAGTCTTACCTTTGGCAGCTATTTTTTTTTTCTCATTCAATAAATTTTCATTGACTTTCATTCTCAGTTTTTTTTTTCCTTCTAAAAATTTAAAGTGATTTTTAGAAAATGTTTTTATCACAACGTTAAAATTTTTATGAGGTGATTTAAGAATAATTGATTGTTCGGGAATCAATTATTCATTTCACTTTTTTAGTAAACTAATTTTTTTTCTTTTACATAAAAGTTTTGATCCGCCATTTTTTTAACTTTCTTTTTAAAAGTTATTTCTTGATTACAAAATTTATTCTATCTACAAATTTATCCAAATTATTTCTAACATTTTTTCTTGAAAAAATATCTTTCTCTTCGAAACATAAACCGTTAAAATTTTGTCTCTTTCTTTTCTTTTTTTTTTTTTCTTTCTAATTTTCCTTTTTGTCTTCTTAATTTTTTCATGCCCTGATAAGTTTCTGTATCTCAAAAACCTTTTTCCTTTTCTCGTTCTAAGGTCTATATTATTATTATTTTTTTAATTATTTTTCACTTTGTAAGTATTTTTATTACGTTTTCTTGCTTTGCTCACTTTTTTTTTATTAAAATATTTAAAATTTTCATATTCTTTCGTCTTTAAAATTTTTATTCTTAACTTTAACTTTTTTTAACATTTTTTTTTCTCTTACTTTTGTTTACTTTTCTATTTTGTTTCTTTTAAAAATTTATCCCAAACTCTTCAGAAATTTTTTAAATTTTATTTAAATTTAAGAAAACTTTTTAAAGAATCTATATTCATTTTCTCTAAACTTTTTGGTTTTTAATTTTTTTTATAACGTATTTAAATATTAATTTCACTATTTTTTTCTCTTCAAACTTTCTTTTTCTCCATCAAAAACCTTTTCCACCCAAATAAAAAAAAATTTCAACAACTCTTTCCTTATTTTCTCTTGAAATGTTTTTTCTCTCTAACTTTTAAAAATATACTTTTTTTTCCCTCTAAAATTTGTCTTTAAATATATATTTTTCTAATTTATTTTTCAATTGAAAACTTTTTTCTTTCCAAAAATTTTTCAAACTTCTTCTTGCATTTCTTTTTATGAAAATTTTTATTTTTTGAACCTAAGGCTCTTTAAAATTTTTCCTATGTCTCTTTTTAAAAATTACTTATATTCAAACAAATATGTATATACATTTTTTTTTTCATTTTTAATGTTTTTCCTCCTCAAATTTTTTCTATCTTTTTTATATTTTTTTCCAACAAAATTTAATAAATTAAAATTTGTCATTGACTTTCATTCTCAATTTTTGTTTTTTTTAATTTACTAATCATTTTAAAAAATTTGTTCGAAAAGTGCAAAGAGATTTTCGGAAAAGGTTATTATCATGTTGTTAAGTTTTTTTGAGGTGATGTAGAATAATTGATTGTTCGTGAATCAACTATTCATTTCACCTTGTTCATAAACTAAATTTTTTAAAGTTTTGATTCGCTATATTCTAAAGTTTTGTTTTAAATTTTATTTCTTGATTTTGAACTTATTCTATCTAAAAAGTTTATACAAATTATTTCTAACATTTTTTTCTTAAAAAAATCTCTTTCTAATTTTTTTCCTTCGCTGATAAGTTTCTTTATCTCCAAAACTTTTTCCCAATTCTTTTTTTTTTCTCCTTGAATATTTTAATTCGGTTTCTTAAAATATTTCTTTATAAAAAAAGACTTTCTAAACTTTATGTTCTTTAAATAAAAAAACTTTATATATTTTCAACAATTTGTAAGTATTTTTTTTATTACATTTTTTCACTTTTCTCACTCCATTCCTTTCTCTAATATGTTTGTTCAACATTTTTTTAACCTTTTTTTGTCCAAAGTTTTTATTTCTTTCTTTAAACTATTTATAAAGAATTTTTTCTCTTTAAAGTTTTTTTTTGGTCTCTTTCAAAATTTTACAATTCTTTTTAACCTTTTCTCTTATAACTTTTAAATTTTGTTCTCTTTCAAACTTGCGATTAAGAAAACAATTTTTAAAAATTATATTCATTTTTCTCTATACCTTTTTGTCTTTAATTTTTAAAACACATTTAATTCTTAATTTCACTCTTTTTTTTTTGTCTCAAAATATTTTCCTTCACGTTTAAATTACTCTTAGTTCCCAAACTTTTTCCAATTCTTCTTTTTCCCTTGAAATGTTGTCTCTAACATATTTTCTAACTTTTTGTTGTTTTTTAAATGACTTAATTTATATTCTTTTGTTAGAAAACTTTATTTTTTACTTTTGAAACTCTTTTTTTGTCTCTACTTACTTTTTTTTTTTTTAAATTTGCCCTACAATTAGTCTTGGAACCCATAGATATTAATATTAGTATCAAAATCCAAAAGCTCATTGAGCTTTCGATAAAAAATAAAAATAGAAAAGAGATCCCAGCAAGATTGATGAACCCAAAAAATAACATATTTTGAGGGATAGGTTTAGGATTTCACGTCCTAACAAGAGTTTATAATATAAGTGACTACTCCTCTCATCGCTAATTAATTTTAAGATGCAACTCTATGAATATTGATAAAAATATAGAAACCAAAATGAATTTGAATCGGTTGTAATAAAAAATAGGTTAAATTAATAAACACGCACTGAAAATGGGATTGGGAGTAGCAAGAACCAGGGTAGATTTGTATAACCTTATTGCCAAACAAGGTTTTAGCGTAGGCCAGGTTGATCCGAACCCGAAGCAAAAGGAGAGGCAGCAAATAAGGAAGTCCCCAAATGGCCGAGCGTTTGTCGCTACGACTGACGCTTCCGCATTCTTCACCAACTACAGCAAAAGCCATGGCAGCTACTGCTTTAGGAAGCGCCGCCGCCGCCGCCGCCGCCTCCGCCTCCGCCTCATCAACCTCCCGTTTCCTCTCCTCAGCCACCAGGGCTACGCTGACGTTCTCTTCCCGTTCACCGTTGATCCTCCCTCGCTCCTCGTCTTCGTCATCTTTCCAGTTCCTCAGATCGTCTCCTCTCACTTCTCACCTTTTTCTGAATCAGGTTCTCTCTGTCGCTATCTCTACGCGTGTGTCTAGGTTTGTGATTTTTTTTTTTTTTTTACGCTAATCTTTTGATTCCTTGTGGATTTCACTTGTTTCAGGGACGCCCAAGCTCCTGTGTATCAAATAGAGGATTCAATGCGGCGACTCATCCGAAATGCCTGGCATCGGACCCTGAGCAGTTGAAGAGTGCTAAAGAAGATATCAAGAAGCTCCTGCAGACCACATTCTGCCATCCTATTTTGGTATTTCTGAGATTCATGATACGAAGTGCTATTATCTATAACTATTATTTTTCTCGTTTTAACTTCAATCGTGTGGAACTATTTGTTAACGAGTTTCTCCTATATTTGTTCTAATATGGCACCATAGCAACTGAATGTCTTGCTCACAATAATTTCCTGTTTAGATTTGTACTAACTACCGTGCTTAAGTTGGAACTGATAATAATTAGCATTGTTGGGGTCGAACTTTAAAGTTCGGAAGAGACACTAGAGTCGTGTCCTTTGGGGAATTGGTTTATCAATTTATTTGGTGGAAGTCTTTTCCACGGACATGTATTCTGACGTATCTTCTTTAACTCAAGGTACGGTTGGGTTGGCACGATGCTGGAACTTACAATAAAAATATTGAGGAATGGCCGCAGAGAGGTGGAGCTAATGGAAGTTTAAGATTTGAGGTTGAGCTGGGACATGGTGCTAATGCTGGTAATTCTTTGACAATAATCGTGCCTTAATTACAAGGTTGACGGTATTCATTCTAATTGACTAGTTTTGCAGGTCTTGTTAACGCCTTGAAACTCATTGAGCCTATCAAGGAGAAGTATTCTAACGTGACATATGCAGACCTATTCCAGCTGGCCAGTGCTACAGCCATCGAGGTCATGAATTGTCTATCTCTTGAAATTAGATGATCCCATTACAGATATTCAAAATGGATTGAATGTTCTGATGGTTTGATTTAATTCCAATTCAGGAGGCTGGGGGACCCAAAATCCCCATGAAGTATGGAAGGGTGGATGTTGTGGGGCCAGAACAATGCCCTGAAGAGGGAAGGCTTCCTGGTTAGTATATGGGCTGGCCTATAAGAACCAATTTTGATAGGAGGCTGGCCTAATATTTGAATTTGAAGATGGATGAATTATTCTGATGCTAGAATTAGAACCCAATCGCAGGATTCATTGACAAGAACATTGTGAATGTTTGAATTAGATATGGCTAGAGAACATTGTGAATGTTTGAATTAGATATGGCTATCTGAGTTGCTTATGTTAATTTACCCGCATTGTCATCTTGACCTTGTTTCTTGCTGCTTTTGTAAGTCACGAATTAGATTAAGTTGATTTGGGGGATGCTTGTGTTGAATTCAGCATTGGAAGTGAGTCCAATTACATAATTAGAAGACAAGATGTTTAAGTGTGGAATAAGTGAAGGAAAGAGGAAGCACATGGCATATTTTCTTGCATTTTAGCGAATTTCTTGTTATTCTGAAAGGTTTGAAAGAAGTGCTGGTGCATTACACATTCTGCTTTAGAATATAATTTGTCATTTTAGGAGGAATTACAAAAGGGGCAATTCTTGTTTCTTTAGATGTCTTATCACTTATGACCAGTTTCTAATCTTTTATAGCAAGATTACGTGTCTAGAGACGCACTCTTGCATCACTCTTTTCCACAAATTATTAAGAACTATTCTTTCTTTAGATGCTGGTCCTCCATCACCTGCTGGACATCTACGAGATGTTTTCTACAGAATGGGGTTGAATGACAAGGTAACATGAACCAGTCTGATATTTGAGTAAGTAATTTTTGCCTGCTTGCTTTATTTGATACAACGTTTCTGGATCTTTAGGAAATAGTTGCATTATCTGGGGCACACACGTTAGGGAGAGCCAGGCCAGAGCGCAGTGGTTGGGGCAAGCCAGAGACCAAATATACGGTAAGTTAACATCATCATGTTGTGAATGGTTAAAAATAGCATTTGTCTGGCTCAACTAGTTATTTGGTCTTTCTGACTGTTAATATCGTGGAATTAATGTTATTATAGCTTTATTTTTTATTTTTTGGTTAAGAAACCATGCCTTAATTAAACGAAAGAAGTACAAAAATAGGGTATAAATAACAAACTCCCAAACAAAGCCTGAAAGCTATTAATACTCTCCAATTAGTGTTAATCAAGGAAGGGTAGTAGTTACAAAAGGTTTGGGTGGTGCTGGCATTTGTTGTGGACTTGCGGACGTAAAAAATATTTGTTGATTCCTTCCTCTCATTTTTTAACTGCAAGTTTGATTCTTCCTCGAGCAATTTGAGGAGGAAAGTTTCAAATTCATTTATTCTTTTCTAAAAAGACAAAAGGTTTTGGTGGAAGAACTCCAAGAAGAGGCTTTGAAAGTTGCATGCTATTTCAAAGATCCACAAACCACAACAAAAGAATAGCCACGAAGGCTTTAATTCATAAGACCATTAAGTATATGAAGACTGAAATCTCTAATATTGTTTGAGAAGAGCGCATGATAGTTATAGTAATTCTAGGGATCGCTCCAGAATTTTTAATATCCAGACACTAAGTGAGCAAATGGTTGGGATATCCATTTATGACTCTGTTTGTTGCACCACCCTAGATATGTAAAGAAGGCATTCATCTTCTGAATTTTATCCCTCAGGATTACTCAACCGAGATCTTAACCAACTTCTGTCATCTATTCCAGAAGTTTATGACTTGGCTGCACTTATTTTGTGTAACAACGTGACAAATTATTCAATTTACCTTTTTACTCTACAATCAATTGCACCGCCTTTGATCTTGCCGTCTCAAACATTTTGAATCTTCATCCACAAGATCATTGGAGCTACCATAAGTATATCCATCAAGGCCAGTAGACAGCTCAAGAGATTCTATTTCGTATTCATTAGCAATGCAATATTTTGTTGTTGGATAGATGAATAAATTCTCTCGAAAGTCCTACTTGATTTATTCATACACACCATACAGGACTGAGCTTGGAGGCATTTATTACAAACCTAATTGGGCGCACCCCGTTGAGTGAAAGGAAATACTCCTAATAAGCCCCCTTCTATCCCATGTTCCATTTGATATCTCACATCATTCTCCTCTCTTTGGGAAAATTCCCCTGGCACACTATGCTTGAGAACACTCCAAGCCTACTCTTAACTCTAATACCAACTGATTGAAGATAGATTGAAGTTAAACAATCCTCCTCTAGGGCATACATTAGTATTGGCTGTGGAATTGGGGTTGATTAATGTTACCAGTGCGTGCTCTTGCTGGCAAAGCTCTCTTTATTGTTAAATTAAACAATTTAAATACCATAAAGTTACTACTAAGCAATAGTTTATAATCTGTTGTTGAAATTCAAGAGTCATGACATGCTATGATGTAATTGGTTTTGAACCTTCTAGCAAATGGTTAGTGTCACAATACGAGGAAAATGATGGACCAGAAATGAAATTCCTTATATTGTGAGGTTACCACAGTCCACAAGTTACCATACCATGAAGTACAGATGGATTATCAGTTGATATGTTGAAATGATGTTCTTTAGCAGAACAACGAAAAAGAACATCATTTCAACCAATAAAAAAAAATAATGTTCTTTAGCAATGTTTTTGGGTCTTTGTGCTTCAGTATACTGTCTTTCCAACCATATCTTGAAATGAATCATCGCTTTAAATTTGTGACTGCATTCTATTTGCTATTCTCAGGAGATTCCTTTTGTTCTGATTTTTCCTTGTTGACAGAAAGATGGACCTGGTGCACCTGGTGGACAGTCCTGGACTGCACAATGGTTGAAGTTTGACAATTCGTATTTTAAGGTTATCATATTGGCTTCATTTTATAAATTCCGAGAAGATGGAGAACTAGTTTTTGCTAACTTTGTTTTGTCCATATTATCTAGGATATCAAAGAGAGGAGAGATGAAGAATTACTGGCGTTGCCAACTGATGCTGTTCTCTTTGAAGATCCATCATTCAAGGTAAAACAATGCCACCCCACCCCCCACCCATAAGGAAGAAGAAAATGAAAGAAGGAAAGAGCTCTAACACATTATAGATTAGGTAGTTCATTGCTCCACTCAGGAGGCATTCTGTTGGTGAGCAAGAAGAATGGACTTGGTCCTTCCTAAGGCAATCAAAAGGCTCAATGTCGTTTTTGTTTACTAATGTTGTGTTGCAGGTTTATGCTGACAAATATGTTGAAGATCAAGAAGCCTTCTTCAAGGACTATGCTGAAGCTCATGCCAAACTTAGCAACCTTGGTGCTAAATTTGATCCTCCAGAGGTTTGTCGCCACTGTTACTGATTTGTTGATTTTGCTTAGGATGACAGGAATTTATGAATCACTAAATTTCCCCTTATAGAATATTTTGCGTTTTCTTTTCTGATGAATTTTCCTCTTATTAGTGCCGTCATAGGATGCCATCCAATTTAAACTCTACTGAAAACTGCATTTTATTGATCACAGGGTATTGTGATAGACGATGCATCTTCGAAACCTGTGGGAGAGAAGTTCGAGGCTGCCAAATACTCATATGGGAAGGTTGTATACATTACTAACTTTCACATTTTCATTTCATTTCTTTGCATGATAGGTCTACAAGAATCTCACCTTACATCTTCGCAAAATGTTTATCTTCTCTACTTTTGGTTGTCCGCTGCAGGATTAGAAACAAGTATCATGTTTTGTGCCGTGTCTTTTAATAATACAAGTTGAAGCTATATTCAAATCCTGACATCTGTGATGTCACATCTAAAACTTGGAAGAGTCTTAAGTGAAGAAGAGTGGAATAAAATTCAATAGTATTGCCTATTTGAATTGCAGAGAGAGCTGTCAGACTCGATGAAGCAGAAGATTCGGGCAGAATATGAAGCTTTTGGTGGAAGTCCAGATAAGCCTCTACCAACAAACTACTTCCTGAATATCATTATTGTGATTGGTGTTTTGGCAATTTTGACATCTCTGCTTGGGAACTAATTTGAGTTTTTGAATCTATTTTCGAAATGGCTTTATTTCTCAACACAATGTCTTTTAGTTTAACTGTCAATTCCTTATAGTTACCTACTCTAATAGAAAATTAACAAGATCCGTGAATGAGTATAATAAGATAACACATAGGAGTCATCATCACAGGTAAGATTTATAATTGCATGTAGCCTATGTCGTGTTTAGGTGTCACTAGGTTTAATTTTGTTTTTTATTGCACCCACGCACGAGAAATTATTGAACATGACTGTCACAATATTGTTGCTACTTTTATAATTGCTAGGTGTTTGTTACCATAATTATTTAATATTTAAAATTATATTAAAATACGAACTTTGTGTGTTTTGACAGTCTAATCTTGACCCGAAATGTGAGTTAGATGGGGCCGGGTTGCCCTTCTTTGTTATCATTATTACTTTCCCCATCCCTCATAGATTAAATCACTGCAATTATACACATTTATTGGCAGGATTCACTCGTTCTAGTGTTGTTTATATTGGTTCTTCAATCTATTGTATGTTATATACTCGATTTAGGAAGAAAATTATCATCAATTGGGTAAGATAATAGAGCCTTCTCTTTATATGTTTTAGTTTTATATGGCCTTTTAAATTCTTTTATGGCGATTTTTAGTGGTTGATAAAATAGAGAGGTTTTTTACCAATTCAAATTTGACCATGTCGTTGTGGGAAAGGTTGAGGGTAATTTGATGAAAATTTAGATGAATTTGTATTGATCAAATTTACCTTTCGAACTTGATATAAGCTTTTTGATTGTCTTTCTCAATGATCACCAAAGGAAGGATGCATACTTTTTAATTGAACTTTGTATATAATAATTTTAGTTGAATTATTGTACTAAAACAATTAGTAGAATTTTGTATCTAATAATTGAGGTTCAAGTTCAAAGAGTTTGATCAATAGATTTTCCAGCCCAAGCGTCTAAAATTTTAAAATGCAATATCCTAAACAGAACGCTAGTTTGGTGATTATTGCTGTTATGTAAAAGACCACTAGGTTTTGTCATTACGTTTGGTCATTGAAATCATTGAGTGGAAGAGAATTTTGCCTTTGAACTCGAAGAAGTATTCATGAGCTCCATTATTCGAAAACTTCGATTTATAATTATAATTAATTATTTTTGGGTCAACTAGAGGAAGAATTCGGTGAAATAATATATAACTTGTGAACATATAATAATAATAATAATAATAAAAAAAGAACATCAAAATAATGAATAGGCAGTTTTAAATTTGAGGTTGGATGGAATATGAAATAGAAATTGATGAAAAGCTAATCAAATTAGAAAGTAATCTATTTTCAATTCATGAGTTATCTAAAGGCAAAATACTTTCCCCAAGAAACATCCTAGGCGTGGTGAAGCATTATTATTTGGGGTAGGGAAATAACTATAAATGGCGTAAAATGGATCCCAAGAAAAATCCTATGCTTAATGGAAATTTTATAGATATCTATGCCGACGAATGAATCCTAAGAGAGATTACCTTCAAAGGTCTATCCTTATTATCAATAGTTGGTTCCATTATTCTTAGCATCCCTCTGGTCAAAAGCGAAATTGAGGATAAATTCTTCTGGCATTGTGACAAAAGAATGGGTGGAAGAATTTGTGGTACTTAGATATCCACGATAATAATTAGGATGGAAACAATCCCCGGTATCCATAACACAAATTACTAGTATATCCTTAGGATTCATCTCAATATTAAAATTTAGAATTGGTAAATTGGGAGGTCAAATCTACCTTCCAAAATTAAAAAAATCCCAAAACCCCAAAAAGCTATCCATTTTCGAAACCTACCCTTTCTTCTCCCTCGTTTTTTTCTTCTTCCGACCATCAGTTTTCCTCCTCCGACCGTCTGTTCCTCTTCTCCGACTATCCGTTCCTCTTCTCCGACCGTCTGCCTTCCTCTCTGGCCGGCTACGCTTTTCTTTGTCGCAAGAGCATTTCATCTCCGGCCGCCTTCGAAAAGAGATTTCTGCCGGTTCTTATTCTCCGGGCGTTTCTGCCTACCTTCGTATCTGACCGACGTTTGCCTGCCTTCATCTCCTGCTACCTCCATTTTTCTCAGTAGCCAGAGCAGTTCATCTCCAAATTGAAAGGTTTGCGTTCCAAAGGACATTTTCAATTTCTGATTTGGTGTGAAATATTGTATATGTGATGATATATAGTATAGTGATTTAATTAGGATATATCTTATAACTCAACTTGTATTCTATAGTGGTTTTGAATGTATATATGCGGATATATAAGTGGATATATACTGTGATTTTCAATATATTTTTTGAATATGCGGATATATGTTTATTTAGACTTCAAAGGATGTTTATGTGATTTTGAATGAACTTTGAAGATTGAGCACCAATGTGGGAGTGAATCAATGGAAAATCAATCTTTTTGAACCAATAAATTAAGGTTTCGAATGAGTGAATTAAGAGATTTGTGTTGAGGATTATGATAATAATTTATGGAATTAAATATTATATATTTAAAAAACAAATAACTATAATAAATGTAAATGCAATAAATAAGGGTAAAATCGAAATTAAAATAAAATCCAAATTAGAAAAATTTAGACATTTGTGTAAATAAATTTCTAAAACAGTCCTCCGAACACATTATCTCAAAATAGAATCCAGTGTCCCATCTCTTCAATATTGCCTACTTTGATATTTCTTCTCTATTTTGCAGGGCACAAATGAGCTTAACGACGAAAATGTTAGAGTCTTCATAATAGCTGCTCTTTGGATGATGTGGAAAAGGAGAAATGGAGAAATTTTCAACAAGCAAAAGAACTACAAGAAAGACCCTGTTAGCTGGGGGATGCACTATGCTAACAAAACAAAGGAAAGCAAAATATCTTTCAAATAATCAACCTTGCGATGGAGTGAAAGACAACACAACTGCAGTCAATACATCAATACATACTAGTTGAACAACGATGCTACAAATCCTAACGGAAATGTTGGGATAGGAGTAGAAATTCGTGATCCCAAAAGATATGATAATAACCTCAATCGAAAAATTCATGTACAAGTTATTGCTCTGAACAAGTGCATCATCATTGCTTTGGAAGCAGGTATTCGACCTTTATGGGCAAAAATCAATTCTAGAATGGTTTGGAAACTAATTTGCAGAGAAGGGATTTTCAAAAATGAAACATGATTGGTAATCGATGAAATAAAAGAAAAATAGAAACAGAATCCAATTGAAGGATTCACTCCCACCGTGTAAAGGTGTACTACTGAAGTCGCAAATACTTTACCAATACATACAACGATAAATCACAACTCCAAAATTTGGCTAGAGAACATCCTTCCTTGAGCTCTTTGAACTTTAGCTAACAATCTTCCTCTTCGTAAGAAACAACTTTACTAAATTGTTTCTTTTCATGTCTTTTGGTTGTGCAAAAAAAACCATGAATTTTCTTTTTTTAGTTATAATAATGAATGGACTAAATTTGGGAAACTATCATAGGTAATCATAATTACCTATCAAAAATATCATGTATATTTTATCAATGAAGGTAAGATATAATTGACAATTCTCAAAGTTTATTGACTAGTCTTCCTTAGTTTTTTTAGTATAATAAAATTGTGTGGATGAAAATTTGAACTTCTAATTAAAATGTAACCTAGTTTGCAAAGAAAACTTGAATTATTTATTGAATTAACAAAAGATTACATATATAGCAATGAGTTGACTATGACCTGTAAGGAAACCCCATTGATATAGTCTGGAGTAAATAGAATGTAATATGTTACAAAAGGGAATGATTATATCAATAAATACAAATTGATTGCATAAATATACAGCTATACAAATCTCCAACAATCACTCTTTATCACTAATACCTTAACTATGTTTAGGTTTAAAATTTATGGACGAAAGAAAAGGTTTAGACTTTAATATTCTATTTTAGGGGTGTAAATATCCCGGTTCAGTTCGATTTTCGAGTAGGAAGTGGAAAATTAAAATCGGTTTGGGTCGTTGATGAAAATCGAACCGAACCAATTCAATCTGGATCGATTTTCCTATTCGGTTCGGTTCCTTTCACCCCTAGTCTATTTCCATTTGTTGAAGATTCATATCTTCATTCCAACTTATGCTCAAAATAATAAATTTTTATTTCACAATTTTTTTTCCCAAAATGATTCACCTTAAATAATAGTTAATATTATACTAAAATTAATATATATATATATATATATATATAAATAAATAAATAATAGGTGGGGTTAAAATTCAAACTTAGGAGGTTTGATCTAACGATATATATACACTCAGGTACTGAAAAATAGTCAATACGGCCATACGGGTGATGGCTTTCCTATTATAATATTATTCTTTCTTTGCCTAAAATTGCATTTAGTTCTGTAGGGCCGTTATGACGTTATCTTCAAAAGGAAAATCTATAAGACCGTTTCTTTTTTTTTTCTCGACAAATTAAATAAAAAGGAAATAACATTAGCAAAAAATAAAAAAATAAAAAGGAAATAACATTATTAATTAATAAAACAGTTGACAAACGGGGATTTTTTCCAGTATATGCGAGACTACAGATAACATACCTAAATAACAAATCAGATTCAGATTCAAATGACTAGATAATTTCTACTCAATAAATTCGCTCATTTAATAACGTTTTAATTGGCATTAACATTTAAGAAAATAAAAAAATTACATAAAAAAAGAAAAATTATAAAAAATATATAAATGATTATAAACTTATGAGTTCTTTTTTTCAGTACGATATGTTTGGTGACATTTTTTAAAAAATAAAAAATAAAAAAAAATATTTTTTTTGAATACCAAATAAAAATATTTTTATAAACTCATATTTCCCAAAAAAAAAATATGTATACAGCTGCCGTACGTTGTTTTCCTTTTTCCACCGCGAAACATACGTGAGATTAATTCGCGATTTAATCGCCAAGCGTGCGAGCCTCCGCATGGAAAAATACACTACAAATGACGAGACCCAACCAATAGGAACATTCCACGTGGAAAATCGTCCACGTGTAGCGCGAGTATTGATTTTGAGCGCGTATGGATCTAATGACTCATATGCAGTCACGTGCGAGTACCATCTTTGTATCGTTCTCTATCTACTCTCTTCAGCCGCTCTCCCTTAAAACCCCCCTCCGACTGAAACTCTCAAATATCATTTCACGCAGAGAGAGCTTCCAGTG
Organism: Momordica charantia; assembly: GCF_001995035.1. The sequence continues at coordinate 678,600 of NW_019104505.1, forward strand.
CCTTGGCAATGGCGTCTTCATCTTTGATTCGGTTCTTCGTTCTTGCTTTCGTACTCCTCTCTGCTTCTGTCACTGAGATCTACGCGGAAGAGGCCGAGGCGAAGGAGTATGTTCTCACTTTGGATCATTCCAACTTCTCGGAGGTTGTTGGCAAGCATGACTTCATCGTCGTCGAGTTCTACGCCCCGTGGTATGGTTTTTCTTCATTACCATTTTTTGTCGTCGTTGGTTAAGTTTCCGTTTCCGATCTTTTCAATGGCTGCTGTGTGGTTTGATTTTGTGGTTTCTGTGAGGATTTCAATTTTTTTTTTCATGTCGTGTTTTTAGGGTTTTTTTTCTTTGTTTCTGTGTAATTCATTTTTCGCATTCTTATCGTGTAAATTGGCCTCCTCGCTCTGTTTGAATTAGCTTGGTTTTAGTGCATGGTTGTTGACCAGATTTTGTGTGGTTATTTTGATATTAGCATTTGGGAATGAATGTATGTCTGGCTTTCTTTTGTTAGCCTGATCTTGAGTACGCAGTCAACTACGGAGAGGATTCTCATAGTTGTATGTCGCCGTGAAAGATTCTCATTCATTTCAAACATCTTCGATCTTAGTAATTTGCAGAACTGGAATCTGAGAGTATTTGATGACTTAATTATATGTTTGACTTTTTCCCGGTTGGGGTATCGTTCCTCTTGGAACACTCTTGCGCTCTTTTCCCTTGAGAAGCAGCTAAAATTTATGGAATAGATGTCAGATTTTAACCTTCTAAGTCATATTTATCATGTTTTTAATTAGCCATTGATGAAGAATTGTCATTGACCTTGCTCTTTTTTTAAACGTTTTCTCCCAACGATTTAGGTGCGGGCACTGTAAGAATCTGGCACCAGAGGTGAACTAATTTTCTTATCTCTGCTGTTAAGTTGAATTATCCTTGAGGATATTGTCGCTGATGGCTTTATTCAATCTTTTCTTCGTTACAGTATGAAAAAGCTGCGTCTGTTTTGAGCAGTCATGACCCTCCAATTGTTTTAGCTAAAATTGATGCAAATGAAGAGTCAAACAGAGAGCTGGCAGGTCAATTTGAAATTAGGGGCTTCCCCACTATTAAGATACTCAGAAATGGGGGTAAATCAAGTCAAGATTACAAGGGACCTCGCGAGGCAGATGGGATTGTTGACTACTTGAAGACGCAAAGTGGGCCTGCATCTGCTGAAATAAAATCTGCAGAGGATGCTAGTAATCTCATTAAGAATGTTTTCATCGTATGAACTAGATCTCTTATCTTTTCTTTCTTTCTAATTTTCTGTTGCTATTTCAATTTTTCTGTATATAGCTAGTAAAATTAATTTTTTCCTGGCTTTGCAGGTTGGGATATTTCCAAAACTTTCTGGTGAGGAGTTTGACAACTACATCGCTGTAGCTGAGAAGTTGCGTTCTGACTATGCCTTTGGTCACACTTTGGATGCTAAGCTGCTTCCCCGTGGAGAATCATCTGTAGCTGGCCCAATCGTCAGGCTTTTCAAGCCATTTGATGAACAATTTGTTGATTTTAAGGTACCAGAATTTCATTTCATTATGTGTGCTAAATTTTTAAATTTGGCTTTTTATGATTTATGATTTTTTTTCACGCTGATTCTTATTGGAGCTGTGAACTCAGGATTTTGATGTAGCCAAGTTGGAGAAGTTCATTGAAGAATCTAGTATTCCCCTGGTAACGGTGTTTGATAATAATCCTATCAATCAAGCTTATCTTTCCAAGTTCTTCTCCAGTCCTAATGATAAGGTATATAGGCATGATCTCCTATTTTGTCAAAGAATTGTTTCCATTGTTTGCATGAATCCAATTGTGCACTAATGTTCACCACTCACTTTTTCTGCGGTTCAAGAAATGAATGTCTTATCTGGTTCATATCAATGTCATTTTCGGGCAGGCTATATATTTTCATATGTATATTTTTTCTTTTGGGGTACCAAAAATTATTTACCATTGATACAGTAACGAGGGTCATTTGACTAATATTTTACTGTTTTGTCGGGCAGGCTATGTTTTTTCTGAATTTCAGCAGTGAGGTTGCTGATTCTCTAAAATCTAAGTACCGTGATGTTGCTGAACAGTACAAAGGACAGGGATTAAGTTTCCTAATGGGAGATATTGAATCCAGTCAAGCTGCCCTAAACGTTTGTATCCCTTTTTGTTTCGTGTGGCTATTTATGTTGCTTGCTTTGTTCTCCATCACGCTAACATGTTTAATACCTTATTGGTTTGCATTAACAGTATTTTGGACTTAATGAAGATCAGGTGCCTGTCATTCTTGTACAAAAAAATGATAGGCATAAGTTTGTGAAATCCAATGTGGAGCCTGATCAGATTGCTCCATGGATGAAGGAATACAAGGTCAAACTCTTTCTTTTGCGTTACATGAAGTAGTGCTCAAAGTTTTGATACTCAGATTTATATTCTGAGTATTTTGTTCATACAATATGGTTCCTTCCTTCATGATTAATATTGTTTTTGTGGTGTTTTAGATTCCTTTCGTGTTTATGCCTTTTGGAATTTTATACAGTAGTTTTTTACTCTGATTTCATAACTGCAGAACGGCAATGTGCCACAATTCATAAAATCCGAACCCATTCCAGAGAGTAATGATGGACCTGTGAAAGTGGTTGTTGCTAATAGCCTTCATGATGTTGTTTACAAGTCTGGAAAAAATGGTGAGTTTCAGTATTTACTGTTCAATATCAATTCGCAAATATGATAACTAAATGATTATTAACTTGTAATTTAATTACTCGTTACTAATTTCTTATTTATAGCTCATATCTCTTGGTAGCGTAGTGGGTGATGGAAAGAGGCTTCTTAACACTCTCAGCTTTTTCCATCTAGTTCTCTTCTGATTTCCCTTTATTCTTGATTTTGACGAGCCATTTTTGTAGTGTTAGAGCTTGTTTAACAGGAAAAAAAAAAAACTTCCGTAGGACGTGTATCTCTTAAACTGATCTGTAATGTAAAATTTCTTTGTATGTTTGCTATTTATTTTGAACGTAACTGGTTCTTACTCAGAATTGATTTATTTTGTTGTTTCATTTCTATTAGTTAATTTTGGTGTTTAGTTCAAATTTGGTCGATCGAAATTTTTCCTATTCAAAATTTGGTTGATTTTGGTGTTTTAATTTATGTCTAACTACTCTTTTCTTTCTTTTATTTATTTATTTATTTCGAACAATCTTACTAACTTTTTTCTTCTTACCAATTCAAACCCGGAGAAATTTGATACTCAGTTTTGTTGTGTTATCGTATTTTTAGTTTACCTCTTCCCCTCTTGTATACTGCGAGATCATCAACTGCTTGTTTCATCGTGCAGTTTTGCTGGAATTTTATTCTCCTTGGTGCGGGCACTGCAAAAAACTTGCTCCAACTTACGAGGAAGTGGGTGTCTCGTATGAAAAAGATCCTGATGTGATCATTGCTAAGTTTGTAAGATCCATTACCCCGTGAATCTTTTTTTAAGACTTATACATGTACTAGTTTCTAAGTTTAACCCATAAACAAGTTATTAACTGCAAATTTTTTATGCTATTGATGAACATTGGTAATCATTCACATCCTTTTTACTCTAAAAGTTTAGTTGCTTGTTCTATACATTTTTCACTGGTATCTGTATATTTGATCTGTATGACTATTCAAATATGTATATGATCAATTATTTTTTCTGTATACGAACTTTGGTTTGATTCATTTCATTTTCCTAACTCTGGTAGGATGCCGCTGCGAACGACATCCCAGAGAGTGATTTCGACATCCAAGGTTACCCTACAGTGTTCCTGAGGACAGCAAGCGGAAAGCTGGTGGAGTATAGCGGTGATAGATCCAAGGAAGACATCATCAATTTTGTTGAGACGAATCGTGATAAAATTGGCGAGGCAGATTCCAAATCCAAGGACTCAAAGGCAGATTCAGAAGCCAAAGATGAGCTCTAAAAATGGTAAAAAAAAAGTTATATATAGCTCTTTATGATCTTTTTAACTCGTTGGAATATCTCAATGTGAACTTGTTTGGTATCTCCTCAAAACCACCACTAAAAAGTTAAAACAACTGTTTTTTTTTTATATTATTTCTTAAAGGAAGATTTCACACATTTTTTTTTAATATAGAATAATTTTGACTTTTCTTGGTATACTTCACGTCACAGATTTTGATTGAATTGTGCTACTTTTGTGCTTTGTAAAATTTTAAACTTCATGTAATATTTGAAAATACATATTTATTTATTTTATGCCATTTATGTAAACCTCTCTTTTTGTACATTCCTCTCTTAGTTGGATGGTGGTCAATATCTACTGTCTAGTTAGTACTTAGTACCTAAGTCACCATTATCGTCATCATCACATAATAGAGTATACCCATTCATTTAGTAGTCACCATTATCGTCATCATCACAAGTTCCCAAATGTGGTTTTTGGAATGGAGTGGTGATCTCTGGTTGTTTCTATGAACTGAAATCTAACTTACATAATTACAAGTTGAGACTATGCGTATGACCCAATCTCCACTAATCTTCCGTCAGTTCCAATTCCATCAGCCTAGGACTTTAGACCTCTACAAAGGCCATCTCTCACGGTTAATCCCAACTCCATCTCCAAAACAGCAAAAGTTTTAAACTATCAAAGCTTTAGAAGACAGTCCCTTAGGGTCTTTGGACA
>NW_019104505.1:683567-705863 GCF_001995035.1 Momordica charantia
TGTTTAGAATAAAATAAAAATAAATAACAAAAAAAAAATAATATGCAATAGGCTCTTTGCTTTTAGAGTAGTTTTGATATCTATCTTACTACAGTGTAACGGTTCTTTGTCATGTGACTGTAGAAACATCTGGATCTGAGAATGTTTAATTTATAGGCGGAGGAAGTGCTTTTGTTTCTGTTTCTACTTTATGGAGTTCTCCTTTTGTAGTTTTTAGATTTTGAAAACGTTTTAGAATATAATTAAAAATTAAATGGTTATAAATCAGATTATAAACAATAATTAAGTGCATCTTCTAAAAGGTAGAACAGTTGGGTGGTTGATATAGGTTAGTTTTTGGTTAAAAGAAATCAACCCTGGACCAACAAATTAGCCTAAGAAAATATTCAACCGAGATTGAAATGGATTTTCAAAAACTAATCGCTGACCAAAATTGAATGAAACCGAAATATCTATTTAGAAATTGAAGTAATTTGCTACATGTTAATTAAAGATCCAATCAAACCACGACTGAATTGATTTGGTTCACTGGATTTTTTCCCATTTAAATCGTACAATTTAGACGGTATTTTGAGCAGTAATATTTTGATAGTGCTTAAAATGGCACGACAACTTCTTTCAACTCTTTTCATCGTAAAAGAATACTATATTCTATATTCACAACTTGTTCAATGAGAAAAAGAAACAAACGTAAATTCTTTTAAGATATTACAATATATTTCCTATGGTAATTGGATTCTTGAATTATGCTTATCGTTTGTCTGTGGAGGGATTTTCTCTATCTCTATGCATAATCTCTTTTCTAATTTTCCACGGAAAATACCATTTTTGGAGTATGTCTCCAATTGGAAGCGGTTGGTAAATTAAGTGCGTGGGGTAATTTCGTAAATGTCTTAATTAGAGACTCAATTTAAAAAATATATTTTTTCACTGTCAATTGTTTTAGGACAGCCACAACTCCAATCTTCATATGGTTCAATTTACATATGGATAGGTAATTATTATAAAATAAATTCTTATTTGCAAATAAAGCATAAAGTTTAAAATTTTATGCCTAAGTTAAAACTCCATCTCTCATGTTGTATTAAAAGAAAAAATAAAAATTTACCAAAATAACTCAACTAAAGTGAAACTCAATGTAATATAAAACATGTTATGGTATGAAACCCCAACCAATCGAAAGAGACTCCTCCATAAATAAGAGAAGAGACCTCTGGTGTGAAGTATGTTCTCACAACTTTACTTTTGCTACGTTTGATGAAATTTTTTGCTAAGCTTGGTGTGTAGATTTCTCTTGTGTGCAGGTGTTCGTGGGAGATTTCGTCGGGAACACGAAACCAAACTCATGCATCAATAAAACATACTAAAAACAAGTAACTTTTGCTATGGAAAAAAATAATAAAAAGTTTTGATCGTTTTGAAAATACGTATTAAATTCATGCTATAGGTACACATTTTCTATTATAATTTTTTAGTACAACATTTAGAGGATGATGATCGAACTCACAACGTTTTGATTGGATATATATGTCAATTATTAGTGAGATGTGCTCGCTTTAGCTTCAATTATAAATTGATATATTGTTATTTATGTATATGTTCAATTCATTGCCTCCTTGTTAAATTAAAAAATTCTATTTAATTGTTGGTTATACTTATCGTTTTAATTAAGATTATTTTTAGAGGTAAAGCTTGTTATTCTGAAAAAAGATAAATAAGTATTAATTATCTTTCACGAAAGTCGAAGATTCTGCTGAATTAAAAATACTTATTCTAAAAACGCTCAGAATTCAATATTTCAACGAGAAAAACGCTCACGGTTCGTCTTAAAATGCCACGTCCGTTTTCTATTATAATTTCCATTCTTCCTCTGGCGCTCTAGCTTCGCTTTTTCTTATGATTAGCAGTTGATTAGCAGTTGATTTAATAATTTAATATTTTAATCTGAATTGTAAACCCTAGATTGATTCCCCTCGAAAACATCCCATTTTGGGAGATTCATCCATCATCTTCAACCAAAACAGCCATTAGAGTAAACAGTATACAAGGACCATTTTACACCCCAAAATCCCCTTTTCGCCTTAAAAATTTCTCTGTAATCCGCAGTAACTCTAAAATGCAGCACAGATGTTCGGCGAAATGCGTGCGACACCACCATAGCCATCCATTTACGTGCTAATGGCGGCCGGATTCCTCGCACTATATCGCTTACACCGCCGCCTGCAACTCTTTCAGTTTTGGTCTTCTTTCGGACGGTTCCGGAGCCGCGGCCTTTCTCTTGCTGAAGGTATTGTTACTGTCTTCTTTCGAGTTGTTTTCGTCGTCAGTGGCGTCGGGAGCAGGGATTTCGATTTCGATTCCGATTCCGACGGTTTCTTCCTTTATTTCTGCAGAAGAACGGCTGAGCGATTTCTGAAGGTGAGGCTCAAGCTTCTTTACATCTGATAGTTGAAGAGGCTTCAAAAGGAATTCCTCTGCCCCTTCTTCCAAGCACCTGTAAGTAAATTTCATTTGTTTGAGAAGTTAACGGGTTATTAGATTAATATAATGCTAAGTTGAATATTAGAATGAAAGCTATTCTATGAAGCAAAAAGTGATTACCGAAAAGAAATAGAGTGAGAGAGTAGAATATCTTACATGTTGATTCTTGAAGGCTCGTTCTCTGATGACATGACAACAACAGGAACATCTTTCCAGGAAGATCCCTGCGAACGCACGTATCAATGTAAGCCATCATATTCTTCTAATATATAGAGATTAACAAAAAGAGAGTGATTTTTTGCTTTTAAGCTACTCACTTCCACTAATATCTATTTGATAGACTAATGATTCGTTCGAAAGAACAACTCCCTTTTTATCTGAAATATGCTTTGCTCTTACCTTTCAAATTTGGGTTATTTGATTTTATTTGAATAATTTAAACAACATTGACATCTAAAGAAAAATACAAATAATGCAACTCTTATATATGTTTCAACTGAACGAGTAGCATTTTGCAAGTTTGGCCTACCATCTATACAGGTAAAATTTTATCCATTATTACCTTCTTTTAATTGACTTGGAGTATCATTCTAATATCAGTCTCTTTGTTACTTGAATACCATACTTTTCTGTGATGTAAATTTGGATACCTTGCTTTGTTATTTGAAAATAATATTCTCTTTTTTAATGGTCTTACAAATTAGTTAGCCAAAATAAAGAATTATACATTGCCAAAAATTTGAAGGAAAGAAAAAAGCATTAATTGTTGTGTGTATGAAAGGATGGTAAAGGAATTGACCTTGAGTCGTTTGAGTAGATCATAACCAGTCATCCCAGGCATACAGTAGTCTGTCATGATTAGGTTGACTTTGACTTCCTGTGTTTCATGGAAATTAAAAAATCTAAATAATTTTTTCTTCTAAATAATAAAAATTAAAAATAAAACAAGGCTTGAAAACACACACACAAAATAGCTCGACACAGGGGTCCACACATCCAAAATCTAATTCCACAGAAAACCTTCATCAATTCCCGGCTGATTGAATGCAGTTGAAAAGTTCATTTATTAATTTTAATTGGACTGTAGCTAAATAATTTCTTCACATGTGATGCACGTAAAAGTATGCAACTTGCAGTGTCTTTGTCTAGTCTCCCCTAATGAATGCTGTGCATTACAGAAAATTCAATATTGCAGGAAATATTCTTATTTCCTGTTCTTTCTTTTTCTCTTTTTCCTGTTCCTTCTGAGTACAGGTTTCATCTTCATGCAGTCGAAGATCACAATCTTCTATTGGTTCATTGTTCTAGTCTATTCATCAAATTATCTCATAATTGATATATAATTCACTTGGATATGTGGAGTGGAAGTCTCCTAAGTAAAAGATTGAAACTGGTGTTCGTGTTTCTTTAATCAGAAATTTGTACATGTTTTGGCCATTATCTTTAGCATGCATTGAAGAAAATCAAGAGAAATATAGAGAGGGGATCTTGGGCGGAGAGAAGAAGGAAAATGACCTGTTGTTGGGAGACTTGTGGGGGAGAAAATGAAGAAGAAAATTTGTCGAAGTCATCAAGCAGACCCAGATATCTCAGAGCTTTATCCCCGGATTCCACACAGGTCACTGTTGAGTGTTGGAAATAATATTTAGGAAGAAAACTGGGTATGATTAGTTGGATATATAACTAAAAATAAATATATATATATATATATATACCTTCGCATGAAGAAATTCTTAGGAGCTTTTCCAAAAGCTTTCTGTCAATAAGGCTATCATCCACTGCCAGCACATGGAAATGTTGCTGTTGTTGGACTTCTGCTACATCTCCTTTCAACTCCATTATATTATCCCCAAGAAAATCACCAAGCTGTGGAACAAGATGTAGTTTGTTTATATCTCTGCAGATCAATCTTGAGAATTACAATGGCTTTGCCATTATCATCAGCAGAGAGAGAGAGAAGGGTAGGAATTGGAGGTGGTGTGTGGTAGAATTGCAGGTTTTTATGAGGTGGGTGAGGAGAGAGAGAGAAACCAAAGGTAGTATAGTGTTAATGGAAGTAGAAGTAGATGTGTGGGTGTGGGTGTGGGTGTGGGTGTGTATTTTTTGCTCTCATGCTGAGATCTCTCTCTAGATTCTGTATACCCCATTGGTACAACAACCACTTATCTCTTTCTTTCAACTCTCCATTTCTCTCTCTCTCTTTTCTTTTGTTTCTTCTTTTTTTCCCCTTTTACTTTCTTGGCTAAGATTTTGTTTGATTGCCAAGAAAAATCCCGAGATCTTTGTTCCCATTCGGTCATCATGATGATGGAAAAGAGTTGATTTTGGGCGTTAGTTGGATAATTTGATTCAAAGACCTTTCAGCTGATATTATTAATTACCAGAGTACTTAACTAATCAAACTATCATCGAATTGGATTCCCCTTGGCTGTCCCAGCTCTTTTCTAATTTGTTATTAATGCAATTAGGCAAGGTTGGCTTCTCTTTCTAAACTTTGGTTATTGGAGAATTTCATTTTAACTAATTTAACAGATACCCTTTACCTATCTTCTCACCATTTCTCTCTCTCTCTCTCTCTCTAACTGGGAATGATATATGTCAATGGAGCCCTTCTACATTACCAATGTCACCATTGCATCTTTATTTTCTTTTAGACCATACTGACTTTTATTAGCCAAAAACATTGGAATTTGTTTTTTTTGTTTTTAATATTAAGTGCTAACTGGTAGGCGCTTGCTTTTTTATTATTAACGATATATTTTTTTTTATTCGTGAGCGTCCGGGCCAACTCGTGCACCTCAACTAATCTTACGGGGCAACCGTCCGACCCTACAACATTTGATACCGGAAAACAGATAGGAATTATTATTTTCTAAGATAGGTGGTCATCATGAAGTTTGAACTCATTCTCTCTTATCATGTATTAATACTTCTGTTTTTTGTTTTATTTTTTTGGCTTAAAAAAAGTAGACCGTATAAATTTTACAAAAATTAATTAACAAGCATAATTTAGTGAGGGGAAAAGCAGTACCTACCTAACTGATTTTTATCTTTAATGTCAAATAGAAGAAATTTTTGGAGGTAAATTTCAATTTCTGGTTGATTTTAACTTGTATACAGTTCATTTTGTCTATGGCATATGTATACGTTTCTTTTTCATTTTTTTACTCTCAATTTTAAACACAAGGAACAAAAAGAAAAGAAACTAAAAAAAAATTCTATCATTTAAATAATGTTTTGATCTAGGGGCTTAAATTTTTAAGCTATGTAATAGGTTGACTAGTTAAGTTATGCTGACTCATAATTTTTTTTATGATATAAATTTATTTGATTGAGCGGTATGTAATTTTATGATATAAACTTCACAAGGTGTGAAATTAAAAGCTTTAATTTTCTTTCTTCAAAATTAAATATTTCTGTCAGGAAAATGTTTGTGACATCTAGAACAAAATCCATATCATATCAATCTCTGAAGTTGACTTTAGAGACATCTTTTTGTGAAAATTCTAGAAGGGCTTTGCTTAAATGGCATGCCAAATATTTGATGAAAGATGGATATTAACCTACCAACTCAGGAAGCCCTTGCCCCATTATTGGATTTGATGGCTTAAACTACAAGCAAGACCCCATTTAAATTATCAATGAAAAATAATTGAAATCATTGACAAAAGTTATTGCCTCAATTAATGTCTACTACTATTTAGGACTCAATTGGTCTTCCAAATTATCAAACCCAATCTTACTAAACTCATAATAACTCAACTAACTTTCCCATTTTCAATCCTTCTTTTTTTCTTAAATTAAAACATTAGCACATTTTTCTTCCAATTTCTCTTTTTAATTTAGGAAATAAAAAAGAGGAAATTTAGCCATGTTTTTGGACAGACACATTCACGTACACCCAACATAATTATTAGAATTTTGAGCACTGAAAAGGCAAAAGAAAAAGGACAGTTTTTAAGAATGATGTGTATGTATATTTATTTAATTTTGTATTCATTTGTAATTTTATATTTAAAAATATATATAAAAATCAATCACAGAGACAGAGCGTGGAAGAAATCTGCTACGGTAACAGAGACGGAGAAGACATGAAATAAATAAAGGTAAAATTTTGGTGGGACCCACTCCACCTCACTCTTACCCTATGCTATGTTGCACTTGCAATTCCTTAATGAAATTTGGTTTTTCCATTTTTTCTATGAAAAATCTCTTGTGGGTCCACTGTTCAAGATCTTTAGTGGGGCCCACATTTTCCTTCCGTCTGTCTGTCTGTCAAAAGAAAAAGGAAATTTTTTTTTCCGGATCGGCTGAAAAATAATAATAACAAATTTCTCTTTGCTTTGGGGAGGAAGCTGAAGCTCTCAAGTCCCGTCCTCCCCCTCGGGTCGGGTCGACGGTCGTGTCGTGTGTCCATAGACCTTTTCTTTTCTTTTTTAATTTTTAATTTTCCTTTTACTATTATTATTCTGTTAAAAAAAATATTCTCACGCTCCGAATTGTGGGTTCCCCGTTCTTGTCTGCCACGTGTTACTGTTCCCATGTGTTGTTCCTCAATCATACGTCTGTCAGCCAGTAATTAGCTATCTGACGTGGATCGATCTCAATGGCTGGATCTATCATCCTCTTTCCTTCTCGATATTCTATTCCGTACGCCCTGACCCAGCCTTCTTGCTTTTTAAACAACGACAAAATAATTCTATAATAATAGAAAATTTTTAACTAAATTAAAATTCTATTCTATAATAATAATAAGTGGTAAAATGTTGTAAATTTAGTTTCTAAACTTTTTGAATTAAAAATTTAATTTTTTGTTTAATAAATCTCTAAATTTTTAATTTTGCATTTAAGGCCATTGCTTTATATGGCATTTTTTTAAAATTAAAAAAATTATTAGTCACAAAATTGAGTTCTAACATACAATTTTATTTTTGATGAATCTATATGACTTTTTAAAAATGTCTAACATCTTGAACACGTATTACATATAAATTGAAAGTTTATATATCTTTTTTAAACTTTTTACAACTATACTTATTAGATACAAAATTGCAAGTTTAAGAATTTGTTTGGTGCATATTTTTGGTCTAGATCAAAATTAAGTGTGGTCTAGTATTGACTAAGCTTGAGTCTCACTTATTTAGAAAGACCTGTACAAGGGAAGCAGACACACTCAAGTAAGAAGAGTTTGGTTTTAAAAGTAAGATCGAATTAGAATGTGATACCTACCTGTGTTTGAATAAGGCTATCTATTTATAGGGTGAGCATTTGACAAGGCGTCTAATGGGCAGTTTAAGCAATCGAGAAGCCTGTTACCGAAGGTCGGCCTCTCCAAATTTCTCTAAAAGGCCTCATCTTCTGAGCTTTCGTTGCTCTTCACGTGACAAAGTTGTTTTTATCCTCCAACAAATACTTTATAAAGTTCATGTATTAAACTTATAATTTAAGCCAAGAATATCTTCTCTAAACTAACTATTAACCCATGAAACCCTCAAAATCAAGTCTATATATACATATATATATATAAAAAAGATTAGGGAGAATAAGTGAATATAGATAGAAGTTGGTAAAACTATATGTATAAGGATCAATATCAAAACTATTATTTTTCTTTTAGTTCAAGCATATGGGAGTAGAGATTCAAACTTTCGACCTTTTGGTTGATGATACATATTTTAACCAGTTGAGTTATATTTATATTGATATACTGAAACAACATGTGCATGTGATACCGATCTTAAAAAGTGTACTAAAAAAAGATAGTGATCTTAAAAAGTAAATATTTCTTAAATATAAATAAATACCTATGACGTAGGAAACAAATTTTATTGTCAAATTCATTTAAGATGATCGCTACTATATTAGTAAATTCTTATGGTGATATCAAACTATACATTAATATACACAAGCAAATCCAACTTGATGATCTCAAAATATTTAAAAGAATAGAAAAAATTGCCTTAAGGAAGTCGGTTATTTATTATTATTATTATTATTATTATTATTTTAAGGTGTTGATAATTAAGGAAAAAGAAAGGGGACCCGTTTGTACAATAAAATCAGGATCTTATTGACCAATCTTTTCCTAATAAGGTCATCCAAGAATCATATTCAAGATTTCACTCCATCTACTCTTTGGGGCCCACCATATCTTCGAGCCTTCACCATTCCTAACATTTAACATTTGGTGGCCCCAAAAAGCTCCCTTTTCTTGGTCAACTGTATTGTTAAAAGATAAGAACCACGTCGTTTTTGCCGAATAATTTTATAAAAATGTAAAATTTAACGATAGTATACCATACGTGGATGGTTCATTCTACTCTTTTATAATTGTTGAATTAAAAAATTTACGAAGTCAGGTAAAATCTTTGTTGCAGTAAAAAAACTAAGAAACTGTAAAAATAATAGAAATATAAATATCACTCGATGCGTGCGGTAATAAATCATTAATTGGCTAAAATATATGAGTAAGTGAGCGATTTTATTGATTAAAATATATCATACTCTTAAATCATAGTTTAAAATATCATATTTTCAAAATCCAATAATAAATAAAAAAACTACCCATTACAAACTTTCTTAAAGAGAAATGCTCTCTCCCACCATGTATAAAATTATCAATATTTCTATTCTTGAACTGCAATGAACTTTTTACCCTCAATTTGTTATTATTATTATTTTTTAGTACAACATGTGGAGTGAGAAATTGAACTCACGAGTCAGAGATAGGTGTCCTAACGAATTAAGTTATACTCAAGTTGCTCCCTCAATTTCTTATCGTTGGTCAATTAAATGAAATGAAATTAACTATATTAGTAGGTAGTCATTTCAACATAAATTTGACCGTCGGCGTTAGATTACACACAATATCAAATCTACTAAGGTGTAAATAACAATATCTTTTATTTTTCATATGTAAGATCTTTTTTTTTTTCGTAATAGTAGTGAGTAAGAAAAGGGCAAAAAGAAAAAACCCCTAATTCTCTTACTTAAAAGCATGGCAAAAAGAGGTGTTTGAAAAAAATGGCAAAAGTCACATTAATCAATTGGCAAAGAGTTGTGGTTAAGAAAAAGAAAAGAGGAAAAGGGGCAAAGCCAAAGCCAAAGCCAAAGCCAAAGTATGAAATCCGTGCAAGGAGACGACTCACTTTAAATCAAATCAAATATTAATTCTTTGGCACTTTTAGAAATTATGAAAATAAATTAAAAATAATTATTATTTTTTCCTAAAAAAAGGGAAAATTAGGCATGATCATACAAGATTTCACGGTTGACAAACATTAAAAAGAGGCCATCACTTTGTCTTCTATAATCGATGATGAATCTTAATCTTGTGGGGTCCTTTTATTTCCACGTTTGGTAGCCCACAGATAAGACTTTTTGCATAATTAATGTTATTTGTCTTATAAAGAATAAAAATATAGTATTATACTTTAAAACTTTTTTTTTTACCAACTCAAAGATCTTTTTCTTTAGATACGTCGCTGAAATTGTCATGTTTAAAATATCGATATTTCAACTTTATGGAAATGTCGATGAAAATATAGATAGAATGTCAATGTTGATAGATATTTCTCGAAAAATCATTCATTGGTAACAAATATTTAAACTAACAAATAAGCCTTTTCATATTTTTATAATAAGTTGAAAATTATTAATATTAAAATTGTATCTATATTAGTGATGTTACATAGATTTTTTTTTATATTTTGTTGATTTTTTTAGACTATACCTACACACCAACACAAGTCATTTGCTTAACTTTCGAGTTATTAGATTGAGCCGYCGAAAAGAAAGGTGCACCTTGTTAGTATTGGTAGTGACTATCAATTCTTTTAAGCCTTTCTAGACTATTCTTCAATGATCTCATGATCCTCTTTATTCGGATGTGGTATTGGTTCATTCATGTATCTCTTCTCTCTAGTCGGGAGTCACAATCACAAGAACAAATATTTGACATTGTCTTTCATMCAGAGATAATTTTAGTTGATGTGGATTACCATGTTTGAAATCATCTTTTCTAGCTTAAATTATATATTGGATTCATAAATCTTTGAAGTTGTGGATATTTGATTTCTATGCTTCAACCTTTTTTTAATAGGCTCGTGAAAATTAATTTAATGCTTATAGCATTAAATGACTTAGATTTTCTAAGAGTCATCTTACGGCATAATCTTAAAAAACACTGTCAACAAATTACATAGATGGCTAAACTAAATATGTTAATAGAAGGGATCGATTAGACAAAATTCAATGTTCAACGACTTATTACAAAAGTTTTAAAATATAAGGGATCGAATTAGACACAACCTATAAAATTATTGACTAAATAAACTCTTAATAGTTCGTGAAACAAATTTATAAGGGAGACGTTTACGTTATAAATAACATAATATATATATGTATTTTCGAATATATCACATATTTTACGTATCTAACTATCTTCTGCTGACTACCACTAAAAATTTGACAGATCTTCTATTTAAAAAAATCATTAAAAGAAATATGTCTTTATGCATTTCTCTCTCTTAATTAAGCAATACCCATCAAAATTAATGATGATCCACGTGTAAATATTATTTTATTTAAAATATAACATAAAGTTCGAAATTCTACTAAAATAATATATATGTAAGGTAAAACACACCTAAAAGAAAATGTCAACATGAACTTATTCAACAATTATTGTCACATGTCTATTGTCTCTAGTTAAGAGGTGATGAGCGTTCAAATCCTGTACTAATAAAAGAAATAAAAAGTTGTATTTGAAAATAGATATTAATTTTATGTAATGGAGTGAAATTTCTGGTTATAATTTAACATTTAATATATAAATTCAATATCCCCGCAAATATAGCATGATCAATTATTTTTAGATATCAGTTTGTCTAGAAACTGTGAGTATCTTTAATCATTCGAGGACCACAATTTGAGATGCAATTGTCCGGCCGTTTGTTTCAACTTTGTGGATGGAGCCGGTGGCCGGCGATGACCGGCGGTTCCGGCCTTGCCGGAGCTGCATCTTCTCCGGTGGGTCTGAATACAAATCATCATTTATTGGTCAATTTCTTATAATTGAAGTTTCATTTTTTTTCCTCATTTTAAGGTCAAGTAATGTTATTTTAATTTATATCTATATATACATATCTATATATATTTGATTGGACGGTAGAATACAGATAATCTCATATGACATTTTTTCAAATAATCTAAAAAAAATATCCAGTCGCCGAGCTATGAAACTCGACTATAGTAATTTTAAATAGTTTGAATGGCCATTGATGACCTTTAGAAGGCCAACGTCGAGGTATTTCATGCAGCCATGCAACTGATTTCTGAAACAATTTTAACAGACTGGAGTCGTGCGACCCACTGTCTTCCACCAATAAGTAGGCACTCACTCCCCTACGTAGGTAGGTATGTTTATGTGATTCCTCACGACAGACTTGAACATTTATTCTCTTGTTCAGATCTTTCTCTACCTCACTCGTTTTTAATAGCTCAATTTCATTTACGTTGTATGTGTTCTCAAGATGATTCAAAATTTAGTACTAACAAATCCATTTTCTTAACCTTTACTATTGATGGGACATTAATTAGGATTATTAAGTTAAATGTTGGGACAAAACTATGTAAAAAAAAAAGAGAGAGAATATAATTGAACTTCGAATTTCAATTTTATTAAATTTAAACCATAAATTAACCTAAATCTTGTTTATCTCTGTCCGGTTATAAAATATAAAAAAATAAAAAATAAAAAATCAATCTTAGTTGTTTAATTATTTTTAAATAGATTGATAAAATTTCGTAATCAATGTAGGAATTTAGATTATGTTTAAAAGAAAAAATAGGAATACTCATTTCACTATTTACTATTTAGTTTGCTGTTTATAATGGATTAAGCATTCTATTAAAATGACCATTTTGACATTTTTCAGTGCATGTGAGGTTTAAATCTCAACTCCACTTTTTTTTAACTCAAAAATATTTTCGAGAGAGACATAATCATCAAATCAATTATGCGTTTCTTTACCATAGAATCTTTTTTTAATAGATATTGACAAATCTTTCTTATAGTTTAGTTTTCTCTAAAATACAAAAGACTATCTCTTTTTCCAAAAGTTAAGAGTTTGTTTATTTTCCTTATTTTTAGGCAGAATTTTGGTTTTTGTTGATAATTAAAAAAAAATCCAAACTGTAATTTAGTATCATACTTGACATGAAATGAATGTATTTAATTATGTGGCTATATTATATAAAATATATATGATGTGCTTGTTTATATTGCAATCCCAAGTTTTTACTTTCAATTGGATTATTTTGGTAATGGATTAGGTTTAACCAAAAATCAAAGTTGTTAAATATGCTACATTTGATTTCATGGGGCTTGGAACAATCAACGTTATAACATGRTTAATTATGTGAACAAAAATGACAATTATACATGATCGAGATACATTTTTATTTTCGATATTGCAAAATAATTTTACATTTATCTCTATTTCACTTTCGAAATTGAAGAAAAGGAATAGGTTTAGTGATGAAGTTTGGATTATTTTTCTATTTTAACTATTTTGAGAAATAAAGTAATTAATATACAAAAATGTATATCTTGTTTAGTTTAAGTGAAAGAGAAAGCTATTTTGTACTTTATTATTAGTTTAGAGCCATTGATAAACTTTAATTTGTACATAAATTGTACTAAAAAAAAGAATAATAAATAAACAATATTGGGCCAAAGTTCAATGAAGAGACAATTGGCCCAGTCTTATTGTCTGTGTGGCCCAACGGAACTGATCCATATTGATCCCACAGTCTTTTTTTTTCTCTCTCTCTCTTTTCCTTATAAATAAATATTTTGCAGATAAAATTTATGAAATAAATATAACTTCGATCCTTACAACTTTAGGCTAAGTACTTACAATATTAGTACATTTGGCTAAAGACAGCTCCATTGATTATCGAATTCTTTTCTTTTTCCCTAAAAATTGATAGATCAAATTTTAAATCTTCACACGTTATTTGAATTATAAATTTAGAAAGAAAAAAAAAACTGTAGAGCCATTTTATGGTTGATATTTTTCAATACTGTTTTCAAATAAAAACAATTAGGAAGTATTGACTCATACTTCTAATAGCTTGAGTTTATAACAAGCATGGCTATGAAGTTGGGAGTTGTTTTGTGTGAAATATTTGTAATTTTTTTAAATGAAAATATTCATGGAAGTTTTGCTGGCAGTGTAAATAAATGTGATATTCCTTTGAAAAAAAATGCGATCTTTGTAATTATTTTTTAAAATAAATATATTTATACTTTTTTAAGATAAATTTCACAAGTTACAAGGGTAAAATATTAGATAATATTATTTGAATTATAATTAGATTTGAATTAGATTATATTATTTGAATTGAATTTTCTAATATGATCATAAATTACAGTATAAATAAGTTATTAGGTTTGTATTAAAGTATTAATCATATTTGTTATTTTATCTATTTTTTCTTTATCTCCTAAAATTAACATATAGTTAATGGTTAGAATTGAACCTATAAATTTATAGTTCTAAAAATTAGACACTGAAGTAYAACTAAATGAGTAAATTAGATTATGTCATTAACCTGATAAGAAATTCATTGTTTAATAGATTATAATTGATAGATTTTTTTAATTGAAGAGAACGAGATGGTATAATATTTTCAATTAAGTAAACTTGATGGTTCAATTTTTATAAACAAAACTTTGCAAGTCTATTGCAACCACTTCAATAGTTTAGAAATAAATAAATAAATATTGACAATTCCAATACTTAAACTTTTTAAATTCTCTCTTTAATCCCTTCATTTTTTTTATCTCATTTTTTCAATCATAATTTTAATCGGCAAATTTATTGAAATGTAGCCATAATTCAATATTAAAGATTAAGATTTCGTTGCTGACTAGAGAATTTATGTTAAAATTTTTGTGCAAAATTAACTAAAATAGTCCCTTTAAAATTTCATAGACTATAATAAATATAAATATTTTAGAAAGAATTTAATTATTTTTTTTTTTTGGAGGACAACAGATAATTTAATTTTATGTGGCCTTTTGTATGGAATTTCACGGTCAATTTGTCAAAGTCTTAGCAAACAAGTTCTATCTCTCTCTATGTTGGCTGAGTCTCCGTCAAAAATCGCCATCTCGTCCATAACAGCGTCTCCCGAATCCTGATTGGCTGCTCAGTACACCTAACCAAATACTCATCCGATAAGGTCTCCGGGAACACCGCCTCCGTCTCTCTCTCTCTCTGAACTCTTCCGCCGGTGAGTTTTCCTATCCTCTCCTTTCCGATTCTCTCTACTTTTTTCTTGATTACGATCCAATATCAGGTTCGTCTTCTTTTCGTATTTATGATCTCTACTTCGAACTCATTTCGAGCTCTCTTCCGTATCTGCCGTTTCGGTCCTCATCGTCCTAATTCTGCTCTGTGCTCGCATTGCTTCTGTTTGCCGGTTGTTGTTGATATTCTGTTTTCAGTTTTTAATTCTGAGAATTTTCGTTTTAGTTGATTTTATTTCTGAATTCTAGCTTACGTTTCGTGGTTGCTGTGATCTATTCTGTAATTTGGAAACTTACGCTGTATTCTTCATCTTCTTTAATTCGTTGCGCGATCTCATCGTGTTATTATTCTAGCTTATTTCGTTGTAGTGATTGTTCTGCGTGGATGTGCAGGTGTTGCAGTTCTCGTGTTTGGAATTAATTTATGGCTTCAACAGTTCTTAATGCGCCTAATTGTGTTCGAACAATTAACGGTCTGGATTGCGGCTCCTATGTTGGGCTAAAACCTTCGCCAAATTCAAATTTCCTCTGCGTCCGGACCCCGGCCAATGTGCGTTCTCCGCGTCTTTTCGTTGTGAGAGCTAGCGACGAGCGCGATGCACATATGAAGAAGCTCGGACGGAGTGATGCAGAGTGTGAAGCTGCTGTTGTGGCAGGCAACGTTCCAGAAGCACCTCCTGTGCCGCCGAAACCAGCAGCGCCTGCTGGAACTCCTGTAGCTCCTTTGCTGGTTAGTGTTGATGATATAACTGGATTTTCACATAAACTTTTTCATACTATGAATCGACATATGAAATTATAAGTAGACGTCCTTAGTTTTAGAGATAATGTTATCTGTGCACCTGAATCGTGATTATGCATTCGAGAGTTCAAATAACAAATTCCACTGAAAGAACTATTAAGCATTATGCTGTATTACTAATTTTCTACATTCACGAACTGTTTAACATTAAAAATGAGTGCTCCCTTCTCCTCACTTACAACAAATTTTCTATCAGCCTCTCAGCCGTCGTCCTCGACGTAACCGGAGGTCACCCGCACTCAGAGCATCATTTCAGGAAACCAGCCTATCACCTTCAAATTTTGTATATCCTTTGTTCATTCATGAAGGTACGCACTATGCAATCATAATCCGTTTTTTCTTTTATTATTTGTATTACTCTGTTTTGGTGTGGCGCTGTGTGCATGGCCTTGTGTAGTTTGTAGGCAAGGTAGGCCTAAACATTAGGAAATTTGCAGGTGAGGAGGATACACCGATTGGAGCTATGCCTGGATGCTATAGGCTTGGGTGGAGACATGGGCTTTTGGAAGAGGTAACTTAGCTACATGGGCTCTACTTTTCAGCAATCACTAATCACAAATGAGGTTGTTGCCTTGCTCAAAATTTCACCTTTGTATGTTCCTTGGTGGTCTGCTGCGTTTTTTTAGTCCCCGGTTGTTTGGATAGTTTTGGTGATTAAATCCAGCAACAGAATATGCTTTTAATATGGCACTTGCGTTTTGTTGCATGCAAAGGCAGTCAAAGTATGTTCCTCGAGCCTTTGAATTTTTGAATTTAAAAAATGCTCTTGTGGAATTGTAGTTTTTGGTTCCATGGAAAATTCCTTGCAGTATTCGATTCAAATATGGAATAAAGGAAAGGACGGCATTTTTTCATGTTGCTTTGTCAGCCCTTGGACCACAGAAAGCTTTTCTTTCTTGAATTTTGAGATGTACATGTTTAATAAATTGACCTTGATTTTATATTGCAGCATCGATTTAAAAGGAATTTACTTAGTCCGAGGCTCTGAGCAATACTTGAAAGAAAATTGAAAAACTGTCTTTTGGTGCTCAAGGGCAAAAATATTTGGACGAATCTTTCTTGTAGAAAGTTGTTTATGCAAAGTCATTCCTTTAAACGACAGAAAGAGATAGTTCAAGTTAAAGATGAACATGCATGTGTATCAGTTAAGAAGATAATCTTGTTTGAGGCAGGTTTCAAAGGCTCGGGATGTCGGTGTCAATTCTGTTGTGCTATTCCCTAAAGTTCCAGATGCATTGAAGGTTTTTACTCCTCATTCTTATACCATTCCTTTTTTTTTTTTTTGGTTTCTTAGTTGCATAATATAATCAGTTTTGCTTCAGTCTCCAACAGGGGACGAGGCATACAATGATAATGGTTTAGTGCCTCGAACAATTCGGTTGCTCAAGGACAAATACCCTGATCTTGTAAGTGAACTGTATTCTATTTGGATATTGATTTAAGTTATGGGAGTATTGTGGTCTCATGTGCAGAAACATTGCAATTATATATTGTACAACCCATATTTGTTCAGGTCATCTACACTGATGTTGCTTTGGATCCATACTCTTCTGATGGCCACGATGGTATAGTTAGAGAGGATGGTAAGAGTGATATACCTTTATTTAAATGATGCTAGAATAATCGTTGAAGCATTGTGTAGAAATTTTACGGGAATATTTCATTAATAATTGAGAAATTTTAGTTGAAACCAAAAACTTTTATAATATTAGAACGTTTGCCTTCRCATACACAATCTGAATATCTATCAAATGCATGGGTCTTTAATGGGTTAAGTCTAGATTCTGTTTGCTGATTAAATATTTGCAAGTAGAAACTATGTACCAGTACTGCATCCATCCCTATGCAAAGGTTTGCTCCAAATCTCATCTTGACGCAGAAGAAATTTTGAATGTAAAAAGAATCACATGTGCGAGCAAACGTGCCCATTTGCTTGACAAAGAGTAGTTTATGACTGTGAACTGCTTCGTAACGGTATCTATATGGACTGTTTTTGACTGAAATTCCCTCAAAATAAGCTCTATTTTCTAATGTGTAACGTAAGAACAACTATTGTAATTTTCAAGGGCAAAATATCTGCTTGGCAGCAGAGGCCGTTACTGAGACTCATCCTTTCAAAGTCAATTTGTTAAAATTTTATGGGCATTGACCTTACAATCGAATGTCTTCCTAGAATAATTTATTTTAGTTCAATATAGGTATATATGGTCACAAAGTTGGTTTCATATTTTGTAGGAGTTATAATGAATGATGAGACTGTTCATCAATTATGCAAACAAGCTGTTTCCCAGGTAATTTTATGAGATCGTTCTCTTTGTAAACTCAACCCTCGAACATKACAAATTCATGGCCCATTTATGAATTACAAAGTACTAAGGTTACGCAAATTTTCACAGCTATCTTTCAACATTTATTGCCTTTGTTTAATGGGATATTATATATGAGCACTTGTTCACTATTTTACCTTATATCTCCCCGTTTTGTATATGTCTCCTGGTGTCTTTTGAACAGATATTTATAGTTTGCTTTCTGTCTTAATTTCTTTGATCACTAGGCCCGTGCTGGAGCAGATGTTGTCAGTCCAAGTGACATGATGGATGGTAGGGTCGGAGCAATTAGAAGGGCTCTTGATGCTGAGGGCTTTCATCACGTCTCCATCATGTCTTACACGGCAAAGTAATTTCCTATTTTCCATTTCACCATTTTCTCCCGTTTTTGTTAGCCACATGAATAAGTACATTTAAAGCTTTGCTCTACTTCTAAAATTTGATTAGAATATGAATGCTGCCAGCTGCCGCCTGTCAAAATAAAAGCAAAATGATGTTTAATCCTGATGCTTTACAAAGTTATTAGTTCATTAGATCTTGTAGCTAGCCTAGATAGAAGAATTATTAGATGTCTCAATCAACTTTTGCCTCTAATATGTTTAAGGAATTTGGAAATCTTTTGTTAATTTGTAATGAGCTATATATTCCCCATTCGAGTCGGTTACTTAAAGAATCCTGCAGCTAAGCTAATGTCTCAATAAGATACCTGATGATGTATTTCCTTTCCATGTGGATCAAATCTTTCTTGAATATTGCTGAATTTATTTTCCACTCCTTTATCACTTAGAAGGTGTGTAGCATGGGGCACCTCTTTCACTCTTTCTACTCTACATCAACCTGGTTTATGTATGTCTAGCCAATTGGAATGAATAAAACTTTTAATTCCCTCCTTTTTTTTTTACATGAATGGTCCAGTTACTTTAATTTTTTACACAAACGATGTTTTACTTTTTTGTGCTTACCTTCATTTGGGGATTTTAAACAGGTATGCAAGTTCGTTTTATGGTCCATTTCGTGAAGCACTGGATTCAAATCCTCGTTTTGGCGACAAAAAGACGTATGTAGTATATTATATTATTATGAACTGAGATTTTACTTGCTCTAGGTTCTCACATACCAAACTAATCTGGCTTGCTTAACAAAAGTTACCAGATGAATCCAGCAAATTATAGAGAGGCTTTGATCGAAACCCGTGAAGATGAAGATGAAGGAGCTGATATTCTTCTGGTCAGTTGTCTTTTTTGGATCCTTTGAAATAATATACTTGGTGGTGAACTCCAATGTCGCTAACGTAAAGCTATTACTAATCGCTTAACAGGTGAAACCTGGTCTCCCTTATCTGGATATCATAAGGCTTCTCAGGAATAATTCTCCTTTACCTATTGCAGCATATCAGGTATTATTGACTATTTTGTTTTATGTTAATTATTATCTTTGCTTTACCTATTTTCATGTCCTATACACACCCCCATGTTCTACAATATGAGGCATTAATATCACATAAGATTGCATGACTCGAGTCTTATTTTGGAGAATGATAATTTTAATCGGGTTTGGACACTTGAAATATCACATAATTCTCCTTGGCCACGCATGATGATTAGCTTAGAATGCTGCTAGGAAATATAAAAGGATATATTTAGCACACATCAATAAGCGTCTTCCGCCTGATGTGGTTGACTAAATGCCGCTATGATCTAAATGAAGTAATAATTTATATTTTATAACCACTCTGTTTTGGTTTTCTATTTTTGAAAATGAAGTTTAAAATTACAGCTTTCACTTCTTCGTTTTATTATCTACTTTTTAAAAACGTTTTCAAGACTTAAGCCAAAATAAGAAAAGTAGTTTAAAAAATTTGTTTTTGTTTTTGAAATTTGATTAAGAATTTAAATTTGTTTTTAAGAGGTGAAAACATCCTAAAGAAATTGGGACGCAGCAGCGTAATTTTTAAAATCAGAGAAGTAAAAACAAAATTGTTATTTAAAGAGGTGGAAAGCAGCGGTCATGTAAATGATCCCACTTCTACGATTTCTAGACACTTGTATCATAATTGCATGCTTGATATCTGATAACTAACAAGGATGGTATTAAAGAAAATGGACGCAAATAAAACTTGAATGAATGCAATATGCGCATCTATGTATTTATAGGCCTTGAGGGATTGTTTGAAAATGAGGTTTAAAAAACAAACTTTTGTCTGTGTTTAGTAGAATTATTAGACACAAATTTTGTTATATTCAAATGCACTGCTCTTGAGTTAGTTCATATGACAAGTGATTAGAATATGCAATCATGTCGAATGATTTTACTATTTCGGTCAGGTTTCGGGCGAGTACTCGATGATCAAGGCTGGAGGGGTTCTCAAAATGATCGATGAAGAGAAGGTGATGATGGAGTCTCTGATGTGTCTCCGACGGGCAGGAGCAGACATAATCCTCACATATTTTGCTCTACAGGCAGCTAGATGTTTGTGTGGTGAGAAGAGGTGAGACTTTGTTTTAACTGTGCTGTGCTAGATAATTTTAGGTCGGTCGTCAAACTTCCAATGAGAGTTCTCTTTTATGAGGTATAAAATTTGTAGTAATCTTAGATTCTGTCTCATTATTTAATCCAATGCTCGATTTGCACCATATATTTAGGATAGGGTGTGTTTGGGATTGATTTTGGACTTTTGTCCCTCTCCATTGTCATGTTTAGCAAATTAAAAAATTGATTTTAGTAAAGTTTAAAATCACTTTAAATTAAAATTCCCTTCCCATTGTCATGTTTAGCAAATTAAAAAATTGATTTTAGTAAAGTTTAAAATCACTTTAAAATCACTTTAAATTAAAATTCCCTTTCCATTGTCATGTTTAGTAAATTAAAAAATTGATTTTAGTAAAGTTTAAAATCACTTTAAATTAATTTTAAGATATTACTTGGAGAGTGATTTTGAAAAACCAATTATACTTAAATCTCTCTTTTTAAAATTACTAATTCTTCCATTACTTTCAAACACACCCTTAGTTTTAGAGGCCGCAGTCACAGTTGATACCACCTGAGTAAACTGAATGTGTGCTTCAGGATTATTTTAGAGGTAAACTCAGATCAAAAGTTAGATTGAGATTACTGTTTTGAAAGGGTAAAAAGTGGTAATAATATTTTTCAACCTAGTGTTTTGTTAAATAATTTGAAATCGAAAGTTCTATGAATATTATAGAACACCTAGGTACTTTCATTCGTGCTTCTCCAGTGGTTTCACTTAGAAATTCACTTTAATCACGATCATCACTATCACTACCATTGGTTTTGGACAATTTAAGTTGATGGTTACAATGGTTACACCATCAACCGAAACAAAATACACTTAAAAATAATTGGAAAATATACCGTGTAGTTGTAGCAACGACGCTCCAAATCGTCTAATCATATACAATAGGATGAGGGCATGATCAGCTTTCCCTTCACAACACAATCGGCCCTTGGTACACCCAAAACTTGCCATGGGAATCCATGTCTTTCTTCGGAAACACAACATATCAACACGCAAAGCATAGCCATTGCTTGAATTTTCAAGCTTCTCATTCGCCATGCTCGTATAGGTACCTCTCAGCAATGGTTGCGTGAGTAGCAGCACCGATCGGTAGAACATCTTCGTCGATCATGAAGTAGGGGGAGTGGCCGGTGTGGATGGATCCTAGAGTCTCGTTTCTGACTCCTATGTAGAAAAAGGCTGCGGGAACAAACTCTGTGTAGAAGGAGAAGTCCTCGGCCCCCATCATTGGCGGCACCACCTTGAAATTGTGCGAACCCAACAAATCAATGGCCACCTTTTTCACATGCTCGTACATCTTTTCGTCGTTTACAGTTGGAGGGTATATGGTGTATTCCTTTTCAAAGAAGTCCACTGTGCCCGAGCATCTGTAAACGCTCGCCTGCTCCACGATAACCTATACGGTACAATCAAAATTTACTTTAGAATTAAAGTCGAGTTTTTTTTTATGACTTCTTAAAATAAATCCTAATTAATTGCTTAATTACCTCCTGTATTCTGCGAAGAACTTGGTAGAAGCTTGAATTGGAGAAAGCCCTGAAGGTACCGCCAATAACCACGGTATCCGGTATCGTATCCAGATTATTGCCTCCATTGAACGAAGTTACAGAGACAACCTAATTAAGACGCAATTAATTAATCAATTATTCCCTAAAGAAAACTCATTGGCAGCAAAATAATTACCAACAATATTATATTTCCGAAGAAACTGATGAGAGGAGGTGGTTTCAAAACCTGCGAATCCAAAGGGTTTGCCTCTCGAGAGACGATCCCCTGCAGGCTGATAACGGCGGCGGCGGCGGCCAGGACCGGGTCGACGGAGTGGTGGGGC
>NW_019104505.1:705933-719517 GCF_001995035.1 Momordica charantia
GAAACAGCAGAATCACCGTCCCCTGTAAAACAGTACAATGGTAAGTGAACTGTGATCACAGATTCCAGATTTTTGAGTACCCCACAGCCAAAAGAATAAAGATAAGATACAACTCGAGACAACATTATGCCGACAGAGAATCTGAGAAATCATGTTACTTGCTGGTCTACTTATTGGAAAAAAAAATCGACTGTGTTCATGGAATGGGATAACCTTTTGGGAAAAAAAAATGTGCAGATGCTAAATTCCGAGTAAAAAAGAACAAAACTTCCCTGTTGATTGTTTTGTTGAGAAGCATGATATATATATATATATATATTTTCAACTGTTTGCAAAGTGGTTTAGATTAATGATCGGAATTAAGAGGGAAAAGATAGCAGAAAAGAAGAACACGTGAGAAAAGACAACAGAAGAGTAATAAGCTACTCAGTAGTAGTTGTTTGGGAGCCGTTTTCAGAAAGCAATGTTCTGTTTTTTCTTTTGGACTTTTTGTTTGTTTCTACCTATGACTTCTTCCATTTAAATTATGGTCCTGTAAATAGTGATTTAAAGATAAAATAATTATAACTTTTACAGCCACTTAATTGGGGAAGTTGAGAACTGTTTTGGTAATGAAAAAAAAAAGCCAATTGTCCATATAGAACTAAAGCTAGAATAAAGTAGTTTATGCATTGTACCTGCAACGAGAAGACTTCAAGAGCCATTAATTTCTTCTCATTTACAGTTAAAAGGACTTCCTATGTATTTATTATGGTTAGTGACTATTCGTAGTCTATATTTTCAATTTCTGCAACTGAAAAAGTCAACTTTCCCATCCCCCCTTCCTTTTTGCAAAAGAATTTGCCCACAATTTTGGCAGAATAATGTTTCCTTAAATTCGATAATTTTGATGCCTCATTTCCCTGAAAAAATTGAATCAACTTCGAGGCTTTGAAATCAAAGAACAGAAAGTACCCACTAAACATCAGTGAATTTTTAACTACTGCAAATTCTTAAAGATGAAATAATATTATCATATTAATTTTCTAAAAACTAAATTTTCGTTGTTTCTTTTCTCAAGCAAATCGAAAAATGAGAGGCGTTTGACAAACCTTCAATAGATGTTCACGATCCTTTAAGATCTTGGCAGCACCAAGAAGCATTGTAACATGAGCATCGTGCCCACAAGCATGCATCTTGCCTTGGACTCTGCTTTTGTGTTCCCATTCCACAGCCTCCTGCACCATTAATTTTAAAGCTCATTCTTCAATGCCTTTCCACATTTTCTAATCTCATTAAAAATAGTGTCAAGAAATTAAYCATTGTAACAACTCAAGTCCTAAAACAGATAGAATTCCCATTCCATAGCATTTGTCTTAAAATTACAGGCATTTTATTTTAGTATTTTTTAAGTTGTGAAGTCAAATCATTTTACTTCTTTGTCATTTCTCATATATCATTATGTAACATGTATTTCGTTCGTCTTACCTAATTAATAATGCACATGTTTAGATGTGAAGATCTTAAGGGAAGTTTTGTTAAGGACTGAAATAATTAGTTAGGTAAGATTTAAAGGCTAAAACAAAACAAAGTTTAAAGAATAATTTTCCTTAAAAAAAGTTCAAAAATTAAAAATAAATRTTAAAATTTATGGACAAAAAAGGAGATTGATCAGATTCAGTTCAACCATCCGTAATTTATGGTGTAGAACTTAAATACAAACTAAAATATCAAATATACCTAGAAAATTTCGTAAATGTTATGACCCACCTCAACCTCAACCTCAACCTCAACCTGTTCGAAGGTACAACAGAAACCATGTCTACCATTTCCACTTATCCTTTTATCTGGAAAATTTATGGGGCTATGGATTGTACTGACTTTCAAAAAAAAAAATAATAATAATAAAATACCATATTTCTAAATCATGTCATTTAATCCAACTATTCTTTCTCAATAAGTTATATTATTTTATTTATCTTAAAGAAGAGATTTAAACACGTGCAAAAAAATTAAGAGAGAGAGAGAGATCCAAAAGATACAGTACCACTATTATGCCCTGAGTCACTCACGCTATTATAATAATAACAAAGAAAAACTCTACGACTTCTTCAAGAATGAAGAATAGTTTTTACAATCTATATCTCCATTGTAAATGAAAATTGACTAAAAAAATATTCGATGAGATATTTTTTTTATAAAAATCTAAAAATTAGCTTAAAAGTAAGAACAAAGAAGAAATTTCAACTCGTAAGGAAAGGAGTAAGAAAAACTAACTGAGCTCGTAGAAATTCAGCTATGAAATWTTTAGGGGCAAATTACAACTGGATTTTAACAGATAAGAATCATTTCGCTAACTTATTTACAAAAATAATTTTAAGGATGCGGTTTTTTAAAATTCTAATCCGCGTTTTCTTCCTTTTCTAATTCGCTCGCTCACGTTGTTTCCAATTTCAAGGCTAAACAGAGACATCAAGGCAATCAATCGATCGGAATTAAGAGGAAAGAAAAAAAAGCGATCGCAGATTCAGAAGCATATGATCATGAAGGAGATATCAGATTTCCAAGGAGAACCTGGATTGGAAGAGCATCCATATCGGCTCTGAGAGCGACAAAAGGCGGTCCGCCAGTCCCGATCCAAGCACGAACGCCGGTCTTAGCCAAAGGATGGTGATAGCTAATTTCCATCCGGTCCAACTCATCGCGAACCAACTGACTCGTCTCGAATTCTTCAAACGCAAGCTCCGGATTCTCGTGGATCCTCCTCCTCACCTTCTTCAACCAATCAACCACCTCCGTCCGCTTCGCCAAACTGAGGATCGCCTCAGAGCAGGCGTCCGTCCACACCTCGCAGCTCTGAGATTCCAATCCAGACATAAACGTTCCAATACTCCGATTCTTCAGAGAGGCAGAATTCAGAATCGGTTTGGCGCCGCATCCGGCGCCAATTAGAGCAGAGCCGCCGTGATCACCGCCGCCGGAAGAAGAGATCGGCTCGATAAAAGAGAGTAAAAAGCTCGGAATCGATAGAAAGAAAATAATCCAAAATTTGCTAGACGAGATCATCCTGAAGAACGCAGAGCCAAATCAAGCGATCGATCGAGAGAGAGGAAAAAGAGAGATTCCGGCGGAAGGGGAAGAAGCGGAGGCCGGTGGGGGAGAAGAGAGGGAAATTGAGATGAGGGATCTTTAAGCACGTGGGGAGAGGAAAAAAGAGATTAGAGAAAAAGTGGAGGCGAATTTGGAGCACGTGGTACTACAAATACGATTTGTTCCACAGAGGGCGTCGAATCGAAGCTGATAGGACCACCGCTTTCCTCGACGCCACGCCTATCCCTATTTTCCTTTTTCTTTTATCTTTCATTTTAAATATTATTTCCGTCCAAACCACCGACTCCTCGTCGTCTTAAGCTTGAGAATATTAATAAAGAGCATGTTATCTTCGCATCAAACTTTACGACTTCAATCTTCTCAATTGCAAGCATCTTCTTTGTGTAAAAATACACCAACAGCGTACTGGTTAAAAAGARAAATGAATACCACGTGGGATATTTACATTAGCGRAAGGGAGGAGAGCGAAGAGATGAGCACGTACTTTTCAAGCAGGGTACGATTTATAACAAAACCTGAGAGAGGAGGTCGGAGAGTTTAAGGAAAGGGTTTTGGAACTAGGTTTAGGAAATGTCCTAAAGTAGATTCGAGAATTCGCTAAGTAATACTGTTAAAATATTTATAAATGATTAACTCACCAACATAAGTTTTTAGATTAATTAAGGATTTAATACGGTATTAATAATTACTTTAATATCATTTCTTCTCCATTTAATTTCTACTTGCGGGATCTTGTGTGATCAAATTTTTAAGCTCACAAGTGAAAAGAATGTATATATATAAATGATGGAAAAATTTGGCTCCTCAAGAGTAGCAATTTTGTCATCCTCCGCATTAAATGTTTAACAAGTAGGAGAGAAAAATATAAAGATAGATTTTTTTTAATAATAATAAGTTGTCAAATATTTAATAGTGAGGAGGATAAAGTTCATGGTCGAGGAGTCTAAGTATTTTTCATAAATGATTAAATTTTTTTACATTTAAAGTCAAACTCACGAAACGATCACTCTTACTCCAAATACCTATAAAATATTTTGTTTTGATCTTTTAAATATTTATTTTAGCCATAGTATTTGGTCTTTTAAATTATTTATTTAATGAGTAGACTTATGAGATTTGTGTTTAAACTAACATGAGGTTGATGGGACGACTTTTAAAATGGTGAAAAATATTTTTATTGTTTTTAGTGAAAAATAAAGTACTTTTTTAAATTTCTGTAATAGATCATTAGATTATTGAAAATGATTTTGAAAATTGTATAAATTATTAAGGACAAAAAAAATTCAAAATTCTTTTAAGGTTTAATCGGAGTTTCTCCCAAAGACGAGTTAGAAATTTTTTCTCTTAAAAAATAATCATACATTTACCATTCTTGATACMATTTCAAAGTTTTTGTTAATTAATTAATGGGCAACTAGCTAGTGATGGGGACTTAAGTAATAAATAAAATTCATTAAAATACAAGATAATAGTTAAAATAACTTTTTATGCAAATATTAGAATTTTATTAAACAAAATATTTACGAGTTAAAATTACTAAATTTTACACGTATAAAAATTTATGAACTAAATAAAATATATAAGTACAAGGATTAAAATAAAATATAGAAGTATAGATATTTAGAAACTTAAATTTCTTTAGCATGTTCAAGATATTGATATTATCAACGTAAATTATATATCTCTTTTATGTTTTGTTTTTTAAAAGTCCTCTTTTATGATTTTACATATATAAATTTTCTTTTTATATTTTAAAAATTCAAGTTTATTCATACACTTTTTGACTTATTCAATTCAATAATTTATGTATGGCTCTTCTTCTTTTTCTTGGATAACGATTTTTGTTGACCATCACGCAAACAGTAAATTGTCTATTCGAATACTAAATATATAGATAAAGCATATGTTCTGATCTAAAAAACCGTTGATTCAATCCTCACATCTATAACTGTTGAACTAAAAACGTATATATTTATTTAAAATTTAGTTATGAACTTTATACTTATTAACCAGCCATATATATTTATATATTTAAGAAATTCAATTTTAAATTTATTATTATTTCTTTTATGAAAAATACCTTTTGGTCAGAAAAGAATTGTCAAGCTATGTTATTATTTTCAAATAATTGATGTAAGTGTTTAGTAAAACGTGATAAGTGGCCTAATTAAACTCAAACGAAYAATGGAAAGAAAAAGGGAAGGAAGAAGGCTTGCTTGACTGCTTCCTTATTATATTAGTCACATCAAAAGGGGAAAATGGATCAATTAATTAATTTGCGCAAAATTTAAATTTTATAACTTGTTAAGCTATTAATTCAATATGGTTTGAGTTTACTTTGAATTTAATTTCAAAATTTTCAATTTAATTATATAATTTAATCAAACTTTACAAATCTTTAACATTGTCATATTGACAATTTTTTACGTAACAATTTTATATTTGGGTAACRGCMTTACTTAAATGCATAAGGRTTTAAGATTGAGTAAAAAAAAGTGGATGTTTTTAATGGATCTTAAAGGGTTAAAACGAGCATAGTTTAGTTGTAATTTTTCAATTTTAGAGTTGTGAGTTTAATCTCTCACCCCACATTATGTAAATTAAAAAAAAACACAATTTATGGACAACTTATAAGATTTAATCAAACCATAATGATCAAATTGAAACTAAACTTAAATTATAGGACTAATTATAAACTTTTGAAATTATAGGGATCAAATTGATGGAAATATTGAAGACTAAATTGAAACTTTTAAAATCATGGWACTCCGCCCGAGACCAAAATGAAAAATCCTCATTTTGTGAAATGCATCAACCAAACGGTTGCTTTATGTTTATTCCACTGCATGGGAAGTTTTAACAAATCTGTCTTTCTTAATTAGACTTCATTTTTCACGTTTAAATTTACAAATAAGTGCATATAACAAATTTTATTCCAAAAAAAAGAATTGTTTCATTTTTTCATTTTAATCTGACTTGAGCTTATAATCTGATTAAATCATTTTCAATATTGATACTTTATGAGACATTATCAAATTACGTGATACGTTTCATATGAATATGGTAAAAAAAGATAAAATAAGTTTATATATATATATATATATATATTTAGTTCAGAAATATGAGGGATAGAGAAATATTTGATTTAAGATATATATCTTAAACAATTAGCTATGCTCAAATTTGCAGTTRATATTTAGTTTGAGTGGTGGGCAYTTTAATTGTGTGAAAGATTAGCGAGAGGTAATGAGATAATGAAGTTATTGAATAAAGGAAAATATAAGTTTAGGGAGTTGGGTTTTAGGAATTAGGATTTTTGAGAAACAACGTCAAGTTAATTAGAGCTCATTTGATAATATTCTTGTTTATTGTCTCTTCTTTTTCAATTATGAAAAACATAACTATTTTTTGTTACTGTTTCTTGTTTATTATTTCATGTCATTTCTTTAGTATTAAAACAAAGAAATAGAAGTCAATCTAAGCATAGTTTAGCGAGTTAAGACATGTTTGACTAGAAGGTTCAAATCTCTCCACTCCATGTGTTGTACGAATAAAAGATAAAGAAACAAAAACATATTTAATAACCATTAACTCTTTCTAGAAATGATAAAAGTTGTAAACTAATTATTATAAAGGTGCAAAGGCCCACGGACCCCAAATTTGATATGAATTCCACCATTACCTTTCTACAATTTAGTAAACATCATCGAAGGGAATGGATTTTGATTTTCATTTTTTGATTCTCATTCCCAAAGGAAACAAGAACTCAATGAAAATTGACCATATAAGTTGATTAAACTTTTTTATAGTAGTGTCATTATTTGTTTTTGTTCTTTTTTTTCTATTTCTTGAAAAATATACGGTTATTTATTTTAACTCTCTTGAGAATGAATAAATCACTGCTCAACCCAAAAGCTTAAGCTGATGGGTTGGGTAAATTTAATTCATTTATATGGATTCTAACAAACTCGTCGTAGTTTCTTTCTCGTATAATATTTGCAAAACGTAAAAAAGCAAAATTCAAGTGGTAGGAAAGGAAAATACCGGCGAACATCTATCTTGTGCTGACTACCATTAAATTTTTGACAAATAAGAAACAATTTGAAAAATATAAAAAAAAATTTGAAAAAGAACAATGAGCTATATAAAATTCTACGATAGATGCTCACCGTTCAGCACCCAAGTATTTTCATGCAACAAAAGAAGTACCTTGAATGTTACTGCAACCATGGTATTAAATATYTGTCGACACGTTGACATGTCAACATCGACATTTCCATGTATCTATAGGTTTGACATCGATATGAGAGATAAATCGACATTTTCATCATATTACCAAAAAATCAACAAAATATGAAAAATGTCACCAAAAAGTCACTAATATATACCTAATATTAATATTAATCATTTTAAACTTATTCAGAAATAGAAAAATATTTAAATATTTTTTTATGATTTTACAGAAATATCGATCAACATCGACATTTAATCGATATTTCCATTAATATTTTCATAAAATTTAGATTTCGATATTTCCATCGACAACACATTTAAAACTTTCATCGATTACTTTCACTGCAATAAGTAACCATTTTAACTATTTTTTCTTGTCGAGAAAAAAGAAAATAATAAGAACTAGAAAAAGAAAGAGGTTTTAACAAAAAAAATAAAATAACATATATATATATATATATATATATATATATATATATATATCAAAAATGGTCTCTTGCTTTTGTACAAAGCCATTGTGGCCATTTACCATGAGAGTGTGCCCACCTTTTTTATTTTTTATTTTTTAATGTTTTGGGACATATATGAAAAGACAGCACCCACTCAGTGTTTTGTGGACCAATTTGAGAAATCAACCAATTATTTGGTTAAAGAAATCCAACTGCTCCTTGATTAATCACAGCTCAAGAATTACTCAGCCAAACAACTTGTAAAACAAAATTTTTTATTAAGATTTTAAAATTATTTTTAACATGGAAATAATAAAATTATTAAATATTTTCTAAGTATCTAATTTGTATCCAACAGGAATTTTACTATTATGTTTTTCTTCTAAACTTATATATCAAAATGATATTAAAAAACTCGAAAAAAAAAAGTTCGACACTTCATTAATAACACAAATTGTATCCAACAAAGTTTTAAATATTAAATTCTAACTTATGGTGTTAACAATTATGAGAAGATTCTCTTCACACATGAACAAATTTAATTATTATTTTAGTCAAAACATAAAAATTTGAAAAAATGATCCTAAGAAGTTTATTTTGGAATTGAATTGAAAAGAAGCGAGTAGGTATTATCATGTCACTTGTTATAATCATATTATTCAGTAAAAGTTGACCTACAAAAAACTATGTTAGCATATTTATGATATTGTTTTTAATTACTTTTTTTTCCCTTTGAGAAAGGTCTTTAATTACTTTTAATTTATTAAATTATTTTCAAGAAAGTTAATTTTTAATAGAGAAGTTAGTTTGAGTGGTCATACATTAATATTTTTCATTATTGTACATTGGTGTTATTTTATTATAATTCGTCGAATTCCTTTCTCAATTTGTAATTTAGTATTTTTTAGAAAAAATGGCAATGGCTTTTTTAAAGAAAACAAGTAAGTAAATAATAATAAAAAAAAAAGAAAAAAAGTTAGTCATGTTGATTGTCGGTTGGACCAATGGAAAAGGGGGAAGAGTGCATGGACATTTTCGTTTGTTGGATTTGACAGTTACTTTTTGGCAAATTTTGGCAGGCGAATCTGCCGCAAATTCCATTTTTACCCCCAATTTGGAAGGATAAATAAACCAGTAAAACTAAAATTTTAAATGTCAGCATCAATAAAAATATATAATTTTAAAACATTGACAATAATATCAATAAAATATAAATGTCAAATGACTATACATGAAAAGTTAGATAAATTGAAAAATTTTAAAAATATTAAGATTAATAAATAAATATTTTCTATTTATAAATAAATTAAAAATAATTAATATTAATATTATGTATATATTAATGATATTTTTTATATTTTGTCAATTTTTTAGTAATGGATGAAAATATCGATTTATCCCTCGAAACCTATAGATACGTGGAAATATTGATGGACATGTCAACGAATATTTAATACCATGTTTAAGACCTTGCTTATTGCTTTTGCTGTACATCCTGCAAAGTTTCCAAAAAGAAAAATAATAATAATAATAAGTTTTAGCAGACTTTTAGTAGGGTCTTTTTCCATAATATATATTCTAAAAGAATCTAATTATTTCAAAACTATTTTTAAAGTAGTTAAGAATTAATTCCATGAAGTAAAATTGTCTCTCCTAGGAGAGGACACTGTATTTTATTGAAGGACAAATTATCTTTTAAATTGAAGAAAAAGGTTGCAATATAGTATTTTATTGGCTAAGAACGAAAAATAATTGTAATATGAGAGTGCTAGACAGGAGTTGACAATATGAAAATATAGTCATTATACTAAACCAAAGATATGTTTAAAATTTGTAGGTCGTCTCTTCCTTAGATGATTTTACTTTGTCCAAATTAAAATTCCAATATTTTATAATTACTTTTGAAATAATTGTATTTAAATAATTAGTTTTTTTTAATACTATATATATATATATATATATATATATATATATATATATATATATATATAAAGTTCGACTTTTGGTATCATGTTCTTCATCGAATCATTTCTTTGTTTATTTTTTTAAAAAAACATTGATAAAAAAGATTATTTCTTATTCTACACTTTGACATCATTTAAAATATACATATATATAGAAAGTATTATTCTTCTAGGATTTAAATATTTCGTACATTAACTAAAATTGATATGTGGTTTGAAGGTCTTTTTCTTTTACGGACACATGTTTGGATGCTTTTCTATTTTTTTTTTTTTTTATACTTTTGGAATTTTCAAAAGGGCAGCGCCGCGAGGAGATGGGAGTGAAACTTATAAAGGGACGAAGGGAGGAAAGAGAAAGTACAATCACCCATAAATATATTATTTAATTAATATATTTTGTCAAATCAATAATATAATCAACGACTTAATTGTTATGTTATTTAAATTTTAGTCAATTAACTACAAAAGAAGCTCAAAAACCCTTTAAAACTATTTTTCAAACTTTAGATACAAAAAATGTTATTAGAACGTAGGAGTAAATAAACTTGCTATTTTCATTAATCAATAAGTATATAAATAGCTAGTCATAAGTTCTATGCAGTTAAAAAACCAATTTCTAAATTTACAAACTAATCCAAATTCTAATAAATGTCCATTTTAAAGACAAGAAAATGTATTTTACTCTTTTAAGTTATTATAATTCAAGATTTTGACAGGAAGATGAAATATCATTGATATATATCTGTAAAATTACCTAAGAAATTTTAATGTTATCTTTTATAATTATTATTTATTTTGAGTTTTACAATTGTAACGTGGAGGATCCACTTTTGAAATAGTAATAGAACTATATCTTGCAATTTTGTATCTTCCGTGCTATTTATCTCATTTTGAACAATATAGACAAGACACCTATTATCAATGTTGCAATTTTGTATTTCAAAATTTTCAATTGAGTCTTTTCTATTACGTCCTTTTATTAAAATAAACATAAAAATAAGAGTATATATAAATTTCATTAAAAGTATAATTAAGGAGATAGGGTAACATTGAAATTTAATATAAAATATTCAATATATAACGTTTGTAAATATCATTTGTCAATTCAAAAGGATTACTTTGAATTTGATTACAAAGTATAGATTAAAGTCGATGGYAAGGGTTTTATTATACTAAGATTATTTTTTCTTTATTATTATAATTTTTTTTAGGAAGCACTAAGATTAAAATGGACCATAGAATTTTTTAATTAATTAGTTAAAAAAGATGAGGAGATCATGACATCTGGCTCTCATCAGTATGAGATCAATGACACGGTTTTTAAACTGAAAGTGTTTGTTTATTAATTGGAAACAAACTTAGTCAACAAAAGCATATCCATACTCGAAGGCTGCGCGCATGCTTATAAATGCCACAGCTCAGATACATAATATCGGGATTTTTTCCCACTTCAATTAAATAAAAAGTTTATTCTTCAACTTATATTCATACATAATTTACATTAGATTACAATTTCTTCAACTATTAACGTGGACCCGACTGAACATAATTCTGTTCGGATTAATGGAAGAAAAGTAGAAAGAGACGGAAAACAGGTTCCAAAGCATAGCGCCTTGACGCTGTCACGAAATTTCAGGAAAAAAAAAGCATGAGCTTGTTTCTGTTGACACTGTGGTGCGTAACGTTGAATAGTGGAACATTTCAAAATTTTCGTGGATTTATATTTTTTGAAATTACTAAATGGGTCTTTTAAACTTTTAATTTTATATTTTCTAATTATCTTTTCAATTTTATATATGATAGGTCAATGAACATTTAGTTTTGGGATATTTCAAAGGTGGAGTCTAACAAGTTTCTATACTTTAAAAGTCACAGATTGACGCTACTAACATAGGCTTAACTCAACCGTAATTAGCATCTATCTCTAATCAAGAGGTTCGAATCTTCTACCCGACCTATTTGTATATTAAAAGAAAGGTGACCAATTGGTATCTAAACTTTCAATATTGTATTTATAGGTGTAAAATTTGACTAAGAATAAAAAAAAAAAGAAAAGACCAAATTAAAATTTTTCAAAACTTTTATTAAATATAATTTGGGAACATAAGGAAACATGCTAATCGCCTCCTCATAATTAGTTATTAATTATTATCTTTTCCAACTCAAAGTTTATATTGAATTATTCCAACTTCATATTGGTGTATACAGGATAGAATTTGAGCATATAATTTCCTTTTTATTTTTCGGTTCAACAATTACGAAGTTGTGAGGTTAAAACCATAACTTTTAATATAGTAATATTTATCTTATCTATCCGAGTTTATATATTCGAATTCACTAAGACTATAATTTTAATTTTTGAATTAATGTAAATATATTTTATTTTTTTCAAAAAATAAATGAATCTCCCATCAAAAGTGGGCGAACAATGAATATTATTAGCGTCCAAAATCTCTCATCAATGCCACAAAGAATTCTTTTCAGAAAATAAAAAATAAAATTGCCACAAACCATTGAGAGATCTTGTCATTGCTTTTGGACCCATTTTGCAATTTTGTGTTAACATGAATTAATCCTCCAATCAATTCATTAACTTTAATTAAACCCAATCAATCCATGAACAATTTTTCTGGTTTAGTGTTTGTTCTCCCCTCAATATCAAAGTGAGCTTAGTTCAGTGGTAATTGACATATATTTTCAACCAAAAGGTTGTGAGTTCGATCCCTACCCCATGTTTGTACCAAAAAAAAAACTATTCATTAAATATATTATTATTATTATTATTTAAATTATTTATATCGTGAAAGTAAATTTAAAATGGTCTCTTCCAACATTTTATTTTATAACGATATAACTTTTCTGTCGACCTCATATATCTTCTCTTAGACTTATTTATGTAGTAATCTATTTGAAATATTATTATATCGATGGAACCTTAAAACTTAATAACTAATATTTGTTCAAATATATATTAATTTGAGGCAAATAATATTGATCCAATAAAATTATGATTGGCTTGGTTAGTTATATATATAGTTACAAGCACTTTTTAAGTAATAGTAATCAATTAAATAAATTAGTTAAATTTTTCACTACAATTCAAATGGGTGGTATCAATAATAATATATTAGAATTATCAAGAATAATCTGAGTGATAACAGTTCCCTACCGAGACAAGAGAAAGTCTCAACGGATCCTCCGCGCGCTGGGCATACCTCTGCTCAGGTTTCACTAACTTCGCGTCGGGTTCACTTCCGTGAAATCTTGTTAAATTGCTTGCATTCTAGAAGCGGTAGCTTCCCGCCTCCTTCATTCCTACTGCCAGCCTCCTTCGGTGAGTTGTTCCCTTCCCTTTTCAAAAATGCCCTATACAAAGGGTCTGCYTCAGCAAATGTACAAAGTGGACCGCAGTTTGGCTGACCCTCTTCTTCCTATTCGGGTTGGGTTGACCCAGAAGTCAAGTAAGAAGGAATGGAACCACAGGAGAGTCGTCTGCAGTGTAAGTGAAGCGGGTGCTAGGTGGGTGTCCGGATATCCCGACATGTTGAGGTTGGTAGTGGGCGGGCCTAAAGGCAAGAGCATTCAGTGGATAGAATATCTATTACCATTTTAAAGGTCAGCAGTTCAATTTCCACTTTTGTTGAACTAAAAAAAATAACAATCGTACCAGGTGGGAAAAACTTGTAATTGTTCTTTTTTTTCTTCTTTTTAATTATTGTTTGGGGAAGGGTATACTCGGGACACGTGGAAGACCCCTATTGGTGCCCCAAGATGACTCATGAATCACGCCCAGCTCGGAAGACCGAGATGGCCGCCACCAACGCCGACAAATGCCAAGTGTGAGGGCC
>NW_019104505.1:719722-772025 GCF_001995035.1 Momordica charantia
GGACCTCACTCCCCGATCAGGTACGATGATTTCTGGCTTCGAACTAGACTTGGAATCCGACCTATACTGACTTGATCGTCGGAGTGCTCACCTTTCTGTGCAGGTCCGCCCGAGTGGTCAGATCGGTCCGRAGGCCGGGTTCGAGCTACAACCAGAAACACACTGTTGTGCAAATCTTTGCATAAACAATTATATTATTTCGGAATTTTGAAGGGACGCATTTTGTAGGCTAACAATATGTCAGGAAAATGAGATAATTGATTGATATTTATTAACTTTATTTAAGTTATAGGTTCACTTGTGTAGGAAGAAGAGATGTGATGGTAAAGTCAACCTCATGAAATTGATAGAACTACTTCATCGCTATCACTCAATTTAATAATTTTAAAGATTTATTATTGACATGAGCATAGCTGAATTGTTCAAGATATTACTTAACTTTGTGAAAATTGAAATCCACGTCTCTCACACCTTCATAATGGTTGAACTCTAAAAAATAAATTTTCAATTTTATGTATTTTGTGTTTGAATTGTTAACTCCAATTTTGAGTTTGCAGCATGTAATTAATTATTGTTGTGTAAAGGCTATGCAATTGAATGGGCTAATTAAGTTATCCTTATTAGCCATCTCTTAAATATATTGGATATGAGTTGTGTGAAATAGATAGGTTTGTTTTTTTTGGATTAAATTACAAGTTTTGATCCTAGAACTTTTAAGATTAATTATATCTAATAAATTATAAACTTTAAAAGTATATATTTAGAGGTCCTGGTATTATATCTTACCTAAACTTTAAAAATTAATTGTTCAGTAGGATTATTTTTTTTAATGTCTAATATATCAGTTATTTAATATAAAATTGAAAGTTCAAAAATTTATTAAACAAATTTTAAAGTTCAACAACCTATTAAAATACATAATATTAAAACTTTAAACTCCATTTGATAACTATTTCATTTTTTGTTTTTTGTTTTCAAAAATTAAACTATGAAATATTACTTTCACCTTTGTTKTTTTGTTAATTTTGATAACTAAAGAAAGTATTTTTCAAAAACTTGTTTTTGCTTTCTAATTTTATGACTAAGAATTTAAATATGTTTCGAGAAGTTGATTAATAAAATGATAGGGATGCAATCATAATTTTTTAAAGATAGAAAACTAAGAACAAAATGGTTAACAAATGACACTAAAATCTATTACACCAAACTTTGAAAGTTTAGAAACTAAAATTATTGTTATGCGTGAGAAATTGAGCGTAGATATAAAATAAACATTAGTTAATGGTATAATATCATAGTTTATATTTAATTCAAATCTAGTGTGCAATCTTTCGTTTAGTTTACTATTCCAATAGTCACAAAACATAAACTAAAAATTGACATAAAAATATAATATATGAATTCAAATAATAGTAAATTTAACATATAAATTATATGATAACTTATAAGGGTATTTTTAGAACATTACAATATTTCCACGAATAAATCTTGCAAAATAAACATAGTTGTCAAAATATTCCGAGATATATCTTTATAAATTTTCTTACAAAAAAATGTCGCAATCTTAAATTTCGGACATCTAAAATTTTGGACATTTGAGATTTCAACCATTACTCAAACCATTACATTCCAAAAAACAAACGGCCCTTCAAAAGTTATATTCTTCAATTAAAAAAATATATACAGATTAATTAATATATATTTTGTCTATGTTTTCTGTAACTGGCCTAGGAGAGAGAATCGCCCATTGATAATGTTATGGCTGAGGAAAACTTTTCTGTTGTTACAGTTATTCTGGTTTCAATTTACATTATACTACTAAATCCTAGGTTGTTTCGATTCTGGTTTTATTAAACTTTTAGAAATATATGAACTCAACTATAAATTATTTACGCCCATGGATGTTGGCATAGTCGCAAAAAGTTTTAGTGTTATTATTTGAAATATAAGTTCAAGTCCCCAGAATGTCTCGAAAAAGAATATATATATAAATTATTTATATTTTAAAATATAATTGAATAGTTTTTAATACAAGTTTTTCGTGGGAGGTTAAATTATAAATTTAATTCCTACTGCTATATTTATGTGAGTTCCTAAATTATAAGAAAAAAAAAGGTTATATTAGATGACATGATCTAACGACTCTATTTTGATTGATTAGTCTGATTAAGAAATGTTTGATAAGGGACTTCTTTCAAGTGTTTCTTTATTTAATTTTTCTTTTGAAATGTCTAAAACTAATATTTATAGGTGAATTATTGCTTTTTGATGAAATTCAAATTGGTTCAATTTCTAATGTTTTGGTACCTCTTTAATCTACAATTTTAGATTTTATCAAGTTTTAATATATCAACAAATTATAATACATTTTCATTATTAGTATTTATGTTCATAACAAAAATGATATTTTGTTGACATTTTTTATATTTTTACAACAATGAAAATATAGATTAATTAACTTCTTATTGATATCGAAGAAATATTTTATTCCACTTAACCCATGTGTTTTTTCATCTAGACTTTAATTTGAGACTTATATGAAAGATTGCCAAAATTACTATGAGATGAGGTTGGGGAAATAAAATCAATGTGGAAAAAGAGGAAAGAAAAAAAGGTGGAGAGTCCCCACCTCACTGATGATGAATGTTTGCCTTTTTTATTCCAAACATTGCATTTGAGTGTTATTGATCTAGCTTGATTGGTAATGAGTTCATAGTTGGAACAAATAATAATAATAATAATAATAATAATAATAATAATAATAATAATAATAATAAGTGGTCCTAAATCAAATTTGAGGAAAAGGATAAGCTATTTTATTGGTATATTTTTATAATATTTAATTAATAAGAAAATTTTTATTAATTCAATAAAATTTATTGGGTTAAATTACAAGTTTAGTCCCTAAAACTTTCAAATTTATGTTTAGTGGGCCGTTTTTAAGCTTTAATTTTTGCGTCCAATAGATTCCTAACCTATTCAATATCTTTTAAAATTAATGAATATATTAGACATAAAATAAAATTTTGTATCTAAAAAAACTTAAACTTTCAATTTTGTGTTTAATAGGCTTGTGTATTTTAAAATGTTGTATAGTTCAAAGACGGTTAGACATGAAACTGAAAGTTTCATTTATTTTTTTTAATTTAGAGATCAATTAGACTATATTTAAAATCTTAACTTTAAACATAGAAATTTATTAGACAAAAATTAAAGTTAAATAACACTAAATTCGCAGTAGGAAAAGTTGTCTATTT
The DNA here is from genome assembly GCF_001995035.1 of Momordica charantia. The sequence continues at coordinate 722,980 of NW_019104505.1, forward strand.
AGTTAAAATTACTATGAAAAATGTTTGGTAATTTTTTGTATCTTTTTCTTTTTCTGGGTTCATGCTTTTGACTGGATAAGAAATTCGTGGGTATTGTTCGTTCAATCACTCTGTCACCGCATCCACATCCACAGCGACCAGCACCCGCCATTTATTTAATCATCCAAGAATCTGTAAAATATAGAAAGGTTAAGCATACAAAATCGTCTCTAATCCTGATGAAACAAGTTTAATTAATTATAAATATTGGTACAACATTCTGAATTCGCAAATATAGTAATGAAAAAGACTAAAATAACCTTAAAATATCTTATTGATGCATTCGTGATAGATTATATCACTGGTAGACTAGATCGTTAATGAACATCTTTCGATAGATTATATTGGTGATAAACTATATCATTGATAGATGATAAGAAACAACTTCTTTTATAACTAATTGGTTTTGAGATGAAACTTCATGAATATTGATATGGTATTAGAGCTCAAAAAGTTCAAACAAACATTTAGTTCAAAAATGGGATCCAAAATTAGTGAATCCAAAAGATGCATTATCTCGAGGAGATATATTAATGATCCTATATTAAAAAGATAAAGAACCTAACATAAATTTTTGCTAAGCCTGCAATCGAGGGAGAAAATCTTGTCCTCTCTTATCAGCCAATTCAACACCGATCACCTATAAAAAAAGGTTGGATAAACCACTACCCAGGTATGTTACTCTATGCCAAACATAAGTGATAAATTATATTATCGATAAACATTTGTCAATAATAAACTATATATAGGTAATAAATAATATAATTGATGGACACCTCTAATAATAATACACGTATTTGGACCAAAGCGAGCATAACTCAACGATAATTGATATATATCTCCAACCAAAAAATTGTAAATTTAATCTCTCATCTCCACGTRTTGTACTCTTTGCTGATATAGACTACCACTGTATAACCATAAATGAGTGATAACCACCACAAAATCATAATTTCATTACTATATCCAAATTATTATTATTATTATTTTAAATAAAATTTGGTCGGAAGAGAGAGGTGAGTAATGAGAATGGATCATATTGGAAAGGGAATTGTGCGTCTGTCACCCGGCTGTCACCGCAGCCATCAATTTCCCTTCCCACGCCATCGCCAATTAAAGGATAGACTGTTACGTTAAATTTTCCGAAAATTGTAAGCTAAAGGGTCCCCTTCTCGAGAGACGTCTTGGATTGGATCAGCACCAACTTAATTTGATTTCTTAGATAGTCAGAAGTCACACGCTTCCCAATCATCAYGATGGTTCAAGTGATCTATCTGTTTCGTGTTGAATTAAAAAAAATACTAGTGTTCTAATAGGTGAGGATCTTTCTTGTTCTTACTATTACAACTAAGAAACAGAAATGTAAACTATTACAGCTAAGAAACATTGATGTAAAAATTCCATGAATTACAAATTCTTATTAATCTACCTCATTAACCAATAATCTTTAAATTTCATATCATCTATAATAGTATGATGTTGTCTGCTTTAACATAAAGCTCACATATYTGCTTTTGATTTTCACTTTCTATCAATGTGGATTATTCTCCTCATCTATATATCGTGAATTAATCTCTTTTCTAACTAATATAAGACTTTATTTGCACATTTTACAAATCCAACATTTCGTCACTTGAACTTATACTTCTAAGAATTCTAAAGAAAGGTTTTTTTTTTCATTCTTTATAAAGTTGGTAGAAGAAAGAGTTTTATGGTACTCAATTCTGCTTATTAAATTTTGATAAAATCATATTTGGAAAAATATTTGACTCCTCGATAATAAATAGGAACTTTGTTCTCCTCACAGTTAAATATTTGACAATTCATAAAGAAAAGACATAAACAAATTTTTTTTAAAATAATAATGAGTGGTTAAATATTTAACGGTGGGAAGGATAAAGATTTCTCCTCATTGTTGAGGAGCCAAATATTATTCACATCATTTTCATTTTATAAATGAAACGCAGCAAACTATCTATCTCGATGCCATATACAAAAGGAAAAATTAACATTTTTTAAATATTTAAAAACAACTCTAAATTATTTAGATAGTTAATCACACTCTTCTGTTTACCATTCAAACCATTCTTATTCACTTAACCTAAATTAGGTAAGAAAAAAAAAACCATCTTGAAAACTTATAATGTGAATCTTGAAATATAAAAAGAGCGCAAATTAATCAAATAACAAAGCTATCAGCCTCTTGTCAATCATTAATTAGGATTTGATTCAATAATTTATTTTTATGACAATTTGATTCAATAAATTGATTTAATATATTTAAAAAAACAAATAAAAAGAGAGAATTGTGAGTGAATAATATAACTCCCACCGACAGGAAAAAAAGACTAAAACTAAAAAGTGTGAAGCTAATAAATGAAAATGAAACAACCGATAAGGAAACAAAACATTAACATTCACAAAAAATAAATGACCTTTTGTCGAAGTTAAAATAATTTATATTTAATGATTTGTCTAGGAATTTAAATTCTCAAATAAAAATTAACTTTATATTTTTGCGAAAAGTCGGGCGTATGAAAATTCGGAACTCAAACTCCAACAAATTATTGATGACTCACGCTTCATTTAATAACTATATCATTTTTTCTAATCTATGTTTTTAAAAATTATGCTCATTATTTCTTTACTACATTGTTCTAATATTTTCACAACACATCTTTGCCAAAATTTAAAATAAAATACAAGTTTTTAGAAACTATTTTTTATTTTCTAAAATTTGACTTAGATTTTTAAAATCTTTTTAAAAAATTGATAATAAAGAATACAGAGGAGGAAGTTGTAAACTTAATTTTCAAAAATAGAAAACAACAAGTAAATCGGTTATCAAACAAGGCCTCGACTATCAAATTATACTCAAGTTGACAAATAAATATATTATAATTTTTGTTATAGGTGAAATTGTCTATCAAAATCTTACGAAATGGAGTTAGGAAAGCGACATGGGTCAAACCACTCGGTCAAATTCTCTAAGCCAAACCATCCAACCAGACTAGACTAGAGCCGATCGAACTTGGTCAAACCAGTCCACTCGAACCAATCCAAGGAGACTCCTTCTATAAATAAAGAGGAGAGACTTGGGTGAGRTATGCACTCATAACCCAACTTCTAGCTTCTTGCACCGAAACTTTTTGTTAACTTACTCATGAGAGTGTARTGAGTTTAACACCACATCGATGTGCAGATTTATTTTTATGCACAACTATTCACAAAAGCTACCGAAAACTAGAACCAAATTCCTACCTCAACAAACTTTTTTCAAGGTCATTAACAAATTTCATTGGAGCCATACAGCAAAGATTGGTGGTCCTCGAGACGRAGAGCTAGAGAAATTAAATCAAAACCTATAATTGTAGGTTGTGAAATCAACATCACTAGGCGTGTTCCTCTGCAGAAGCACAGCCATGCGCCATACGAATGGGGCTATCAATTTTGGGTTTGTTAATATCCAAACGTGGAAATTGCCCTGTCCTGTCCTTTCCTTCCTCGCTCTCATCAACCTTTTTTTTTCTCCGCTTCCAGTTGGTCCGTAGAAATACTTTCAATATTTTGGATAATGAGTTGATCTATATCTTTATTGTGGTACGATGTTATCCCTTTGAATCTCAATTTATATCGTTTTATTTTTTAATTTTAATAGTCTTGTATGTCTTTATATATCTGGCATCCTTTATTATTGCTCTTGTTTTTCCGCTCCTATAGTAGGGTCCATAGAAATGTTTTTAATATCAATCAAACATTTCAATATTTGAGATAATGAATCTATTCATATTTTTATTGTGGTATGATGTTATCTATTTGGATCTTAATTCATACCGTTTTACTTTTGGACTTATTGATGAAGATGCTGGTCATTTATATATACCTAGCATCCTTTGTTGCTCTAATCAACTTTTTTTTTATTGGTCCGTAGAAGTTTTTAAATATCAATATCAAACTTTTCAATATTTGAGATAGCAAAACTATCCATATATTTATTGTGATATGATGCTATCTATTTGGATGGATAATGAGAGATATCTAAAAAAAAAAAGGTCCAATTACAATTATTCTTAATCTTTTTCAACTTTACTTAAAAAAACTTGGTATGAACGAAGATGTTGTTCACGTTTATATACTAGCATCTCATTTCTAATTGACACACTTCTTCTGTGTCTTTTCATTGTGGCTTCCCATTAAAATCAGTTGCAATTGTAATGATTTTAGAGGTTGTGAGACTGACTTTTGTCCTTTGAATAGTAGGTTGGATTTTGAGCTATTTCAATTTTTTTAAAAAAATAATTGTTACTACTCCTAATCTCGATTTGATTATAAGTAATTCAATTGATAATCCTAGAAATAACTAAAATTATTAGCTATAAAGGAAGTAATGAAAATTTAGTGTATAGGTTAATGTGAGTGGCCGTTGGCATGAAATATTTTAGTTTCTTCGGTAAAATCTAAAGAATGTCTTATTTGGTTTTTGAAGGAGAAAAAAAAATTAAAAATACTATTTAAATCCTACAACATTATTTGATTAAATTTAATCTATGTTTATTATTATTATTATTTAAACTTCCCCAAGGAAACAAGGAAACAATTAAATGGGCTTGACAAGTGCAAAATTGGGAAGGGCCGGCCCAAAATGGCTCACAAGAAATTATGTATCCTTATTAATTGTGTAACCATTCTCAAGCAAACCGGGCATTTGGTCTAGTGGTATGATTCTCGCTTTGGGTGCGAGTGGTCCCGAGTTCGATTCTCGGAATGCCCCATATTTAACAACTTTTTATATTTATTCTTTTGCTCCAAAGGGCTGATTTCAGGCCCAATCATTTCGATCTCGAAGTCCAATACTGGATCCAACGGCCCATTTCTCGGCCCAGCTAATGAAGCCTTCTGCAGCGCGCGGTGGGAAATCATCAGTAAGAACAAAAGTCAGCGATTTTTTCTTTTTCTTTTTGAAAAACTTTCGTAAATCGAGTTGAAAAGCTTAGTCGTGAAGTACTTGGCCAGTAGTCTGTCCCTTTTTAAGTCGTCCATTTTCTCGTTCATCTCTATCGTGGAGTGCAAACGAGCTGCAGAGAGAGAGCCATGGCGGATTCTAGGGTAGATACAATTTCGAGGTTAGCGCAATGGAGGATCGACTGCCTTGGACCTTGCAACTTCAAGAAATCCGATCCTTTCAAGGTCGGAATCTGGAATTGGTACTCTTCTTTCGACGCTTCATTTGATTTTGTTCGGATTAGAAGAACTCCAATTGTAGGTGAATCTTAGCTTGTTCTTGAATTTATGTACTGGATTTCAGGCATTTGTCGGTCGAGAAGAGTCGATACCTGCACATTCGTTTATTCCCTGAGCCGTCGAAGATCTCGAAGGAGCAACCTCCAATTGCTCGGTTTATTCTTCGAGTCTCTAGCGTTGGACCTAACCGTAGACCTTATGTTTCTCCCAGTATGTGTTCTTGTCCACTTGGCTGATTCTGATATTGCCTGTTTACTTTTGAGCTTTGCATGTTGTGATTGAGAATTTTGAAGCCGTATTCACTGAGGAAAGGGGAAGGAGATGGAAGAATACTTAGAGCTAGACAAGCAATTTGGAAGTTCCTCTGTTTTTCTTCATTATTTTTTTGCTTTGTTATTAACTTTTATTGAAGTGTCAGTGAATAAGGTGTATTTTAGAAATGACAATTTACATTGGAACCGTTGCATGTACTCTCATAATTTACAAAAAAAAATATTTATATATAAAATCATTAAATAATTTTCAATAATTATTTCGTAAATTGTTCATTAGGATTCATAAATCATATCGTTAAATAATACATGGGAAGCAATTAACAACTTGTATATTTCATCAAATAAATTAGATATTTGGTACCATGTTTTAATTTGTTATAACTCAATAAATGTTTAATAGCATTTAAAAGTATTGAGAATATTGGCAAAAAGTTAAAATAATTAGCAATATTTTTTGTAATTACATAAAATTTTACCATATTATAACTATTTGTAATAATTTGTTCTTATTTTTTTAGCCATTTCCTATGTGGGTGTCCTACATATAATATAATACTCTTTATACTTCTGCTAATTCATTAGCTTCTCTTTTTCGGATGAGAAAATGAAACTAATCTAGTGGGAAAATGTGGTTTGCTTTGCAACCTTTTTTTCTTCAGTGTGGGAGTGCACACAATGTAGCCAATGCAAAATATCATATCTAATCGACTTATTTTTATGAGAAAGCTGTTGTTTAGTTTAGACCACTTGGAGCCTTTGGCCCAACTACGATTTTCAAATCTTGAGCTTCTCTTTTTTGGTCAAATGGCATGATTTTTGATGATTCTTGAATTACTCGGTTTTCATATACAGTTGATGAACTGCAATTTTCTTCCTGCAGTTCATGAAAGACTTCTTCGGACAAGCGAAGACTTTGTTTGGCCTGTTGATTCAACCTTCCATGGTCGCTTTATTGTTGATGTCGAGTTCCTTGACTTGAAGATCTGCCCTGTGAATGTGAGTGTCATCTTGAGAGGTGGATTTGATTTAACTTCAATTTGTCGTTTGATGCCCATTTCTTTGCAATAAATTTCTAGAAATTCTGACAGTAGCAAAAGGTCGAGAATGTCGACCTGAATTCTTGAATTGTTCGAAAATCTGTCTCTTCATCCGTGTAATTTTGAGTGTGACCGGCCATTTTCAGATTTCTTATAGAAACTACATTTGCTAGCCATAGTTTATCTAACAGTTGAATCTGAAAGGGTTTGAAGGGAGGAGAAGCCAATTCTATTTGGCCCATGGATGGAATAATGCAATCTGTATCATCTCAAAGCACTCTTAAATGCCTCTCTCGCATGCTGGACGAGTCTATCCATGCTGATGTCACCATCAACACCGTCGATGGCACTTTACGAGCTCACAAAGCCATTTTATCGGCCAGTTCTCCGGTGTTCAAGAGCATGTTCCTTCACAATCTCAAGGAAAAAGAGTCTTCCATCATCTTCATAGAAGACATGTCACTAGAAGCCTGTATGGCTCTGTTACGATACCTGTATGGAACCATAACAGAAGAAGACTTTTGGAAGCATCGACTGTCACTTCTCGGGGCAGCCAACAAGTACGCTATCGAAGACCTAAAAGATGCCTGCGAGGAGAGCCTCTTGGAAGACATAAACTCGGCGAACGTCCTCGAGAGACTGCAAGAAGCATGGCTTTACCAGCTGCAGAAACTGAAGAAAGGATGTTTGGCGTACCTGTTCGATTTCGGGAAGGTCTACGACATTAGAGATGAAATAAATAACTTCTTCAGGCAAGCCGACCGGGAACTGATGATGGAGATGTTCCAAGAAGTGCTTACAGTATGGAAACCAGTTTAATAACAATGAGTTCTCATCCTCACCAGGTGAGCAGCCTTGTACTTACATTCATAAATGTGTATATATATGTCTAAAGGGCATTTTGGTAAACCCCTTTTTTCTAGGGTGATGGTATGGTTCTTCTATGTTTTTACAGACTTGATGCAATATGTTCAAATTACAGTTTTTTTATCTTACAGCTGGAAAATCCACAAAATAAACTGATTTGCTGATGAAAATTGTGAGTTTGTTTTGATAGGTTGTTTCTGAAATTATTTTTAGGGCTTATAATTCAGGGATTTGTGAAGGTTGAGATTATAGAAAACTTGTAATTTGTTTAGAAGTTATTTATGAAAATGAGGAAAAAGACTAAAAAGCAACTGTTAAATTATAGTTAATTTAATAAAATTTTATTGAACTTTTATTTTAAAAAAGTAAGGAATTGTTTAAAAAATAATCACTCACAGAAGTTTTCCTTCTTGGTGTGGTCTGTCAGATATTACTCTGCAGTAAATAATTGCCCATTCGGTTGCTGTCGATGTCAACTTGTCCAGATAGTGACTCATACCTGATTTTCTTCATTTATTTGATACATACATAAATGTCTAGGTAGATAGATAAATATATATAACGCCCCGGGCCTAGGATTCGAAATTCGGATTGGTATCTCTTTGTCCCGGCATTCTTCTGGGATCTGGTTGTACCACCGTCAAGTTCTAAACTACTTAGAATAGGAAGTTCTCGAAAAGGAAGGTGTACATTGTTGATATAGGTAGTAACTATAGATTCTTTTTAAGTCTTTCTTGACCATTCTTCCATGATCTCAGTCATTCGAATGTGGTATCGGTTCATTCATGTAGCTCTCTCTATAATTAAAACTTTTGAGAGTGTTGATTCGAAGCTCAGATTTTCTTTATTGAAAATATATGTTTTAATAAGTTAAGTTATGATTTTGGAGACAAATATTTAGAGTCATATTTAATAGACTATATATTGATTTTAAAATATATTAAGATTGTTTTATTAAAATTAACAACATAACCTAAAATTGTTTTATTAAAATTAATAACATAGCCTAAAATTATTTTTTATACAAAATTTAAAGTTGAGATTAAGATCAAAAAACGTAATAGTTTAAGAGCCTAAATATTTAAAAATTTAAGAATTAAAAATAAATACAAAAATAATACTTGTTTTAAGTATTTTTATTTGTTCGAAATCACTCCTCAACGATACAATATGAATATGTTATAGAGGTATCAACCAAAAACCATCCTAAACTCACCTCAAATCTAGTCAAAATAAGATTACTAGTGTATTGTTGATTAGTATATTAAAAATTCACTTAATTGGAATAGATTTTCATCATCAACATCTTTAATCTACAAGAATGGGAAATAATAATTGGTTGGTATGAAAAGTGAAAACTACCATTTTTAGGTTTAATTACAAAAAATACCCTCAACTTTGCTCTTTGTTTAAAAAAGTCCTCTATCTTTTCAAAATTTTAATATTATCCTTGACCTTTCATATACATTTCAAAAATACATTTGAACAAATATTCATACGAAAAGTTGACGTGACAAAATATGTAACTAACATGACAATTAATGGATTTCAATTTTACTTTAAAAGTCTTGTTCTTCCATTGTCAGGAGAGTTTGTCTCTCTATTGTCTACCCAACTATGTCGTCTCTCTTTAAAAAATAATAGTTTCTTCCACATTTTCTCTCTTTTCAAACCTAATATAAGCAACCTCCTCCTAAATTATTTACTCAAATGGTATTTTTTGAAGCATGTATAAAAAGGTAAATGACACTATTGAACCTCTTGAAAAAATAGAGATGTTCAAGGTTCATGGATATTTTTGTAATTAGCCTTTTCTTTTAATAGTTAATTTAAAAGGAACAAAAAAAGAGAAAAAAAAAAAGCGTTTGTTTTGTGACCCATCCAAACGCTGCCTTGTTTCTCCCAAATTCCAATAGGCTTCTTTTCCACATTTATAAATAAATCCCTTTTTCACCCGAAACTAAATAACAGAAAATCAACTCCCACTCGCTTTCTCTCTCCGCTCTCTGGTTCTTCTTGACCTCACTTTGATCGCGCATGGCCATGGATACTCTCTACGACTACCATGTCTGGCAACCTCACGAAGACGAAGAACACGATAATGTTACCATTTCCAATTCTCACTTGCTTCCTTGCGACTGTTTCCTTCTCCATCTTCACTTTCGCCATGTTCTTCACTCAAATTCCCCTCAAGAATCATCGCACACACTCCTAAATTCGTCTCTATCCTCCTTCTTGATTCCTTGCGACGCCTTCTTTGCCCGCGCCTCCACTATTCTGATCGCCGTCTTCTCCGGCACCGGCGTCGCCCAAGACTTCTTGGACGCGGCGATTCCTGACGTCTTGTCGGTCGCGGCCGATATAGCATGCAATCCTCTTAATGCTGGCCGTCGGATGCTTCCGCTGGCGGTGTCCGTTTTGGTCGTCTCGCCGCACGATGAACGCGAGGAAATTGGGCGGATTTCGCGGGAATCGGCTCAGGCGTTTAAGACGTGTCCGGCGAGTGAGTCGTCGATCGAAGCCTTGAAGACGGTGAAGATTGATGCCGGCCGGGAGTTGTTGATCGGAGAATGCAGGATATGCTTGGATGAACTGATGAGCGGAATGGAAGTTACGCGATTGCCGTGCTCTCATGTTTACCACAGAGACTGTATCGTCAAATGGCTGGAGACGAGTCATTTGTGCCCGTTGTGTCGCTACGCACTGCCACTGAGCTGATCGGGTAGATTTTTCAGAGGTCAATGGTTTTACATGATAGAATCAAATTTCCCGCAGAAAATTCGTTGTAAAATTTTGATACGGAATTGAATTGGTTTTTCATCCATTATTCATTTTGTAGTTTAGCTAATTGAGGAAAATTATTGAACCCTAGCTGGAAAATGTTCCCCTCTCTGCCAAAAATCACAGTGGTGGATGAGGGCTTCACATGAATCCCACATAGATAGCATCTTCAATTAGCAGAAATTGGATCCAAATTTATAGTTCAATAGCTTTAGGACTTCTGCACACGACACATTTTATACTGAGTGAATGGAAAAAGCTCCAATTTCAAACGTTCTACGACTCTAGAATTTTTTGCTTATCACCCTCTCCCAGTCCCATTTTCTGGTTTATTGTTCAAGTAATAACAACAAAAAGTATTCAAATTATTTTGGAATTCTTACTGAACTTGTTATTCAATTTGCTGCAGGAAGCTAACTCAGGCAGTGTATAGTTATATAGCTTGTTGAGTATTAGGAAGCCATACAATGACTGAAGATGAGGAATTAAGCCAGCTTTTGTCAGTTTTTAACATAGCTGATACAGAGGAGCAGGAAAATAAGATGGACTGGTTCTTGAAACTCCATTGACATTGAGACATTGAGAATCTAACAGATAGTGAGGATGGGACAGAAGTTTAACAATGATCTAAGTATTGCTGAAACCTTAGTGTTTGTCGCTACTTCAACAATTACACGACCAGAGAAGATTTTGATGAGAAAGCAACCAGCCAAGAGTTTCAACAATCTTTGGCAAAAACGAAAAGGGGTTGTTAATGTCTTCTTGTGAACAAGCTTGGGCCTAGGGAAATTTGCAGATATTCAGACAGCAAAATGGAGATGACTGGACGAGATACAGAGAGAGCAGGAAGCTAAGTCTATGCCAACACATAGCGAGGTGAGTTCATATCATAACATTTCTATCTTGAAGAGGCAAATATTAACTAGGCTTGGTAGAATGAGGCTGTATTTCCTTTACTTAGATATATAGCCAAGGTAGTAGTTTGATCAAAATTTTGAAATGGGTTTTGGAATTCTTGTACAGAGAACAAAATTTAGTTACTTAAATGAGGGGAAAATTACAACCATATACTGCTGAAATGAAATAGGTGTCATTTCTTCTTGGAGCTACAAAAAATAGCAAGAATACAAATACAAACTGACAGGATACAAACATGAGAGAAAAGCTAATTGGTATGAGTAGAACTTTCAGTTAGTCCCATTTAGACATGTTACAAAATTAGGAAAACCAAAAAGAAAATCAAAAGGATAATTGTTCTTATTCAAAAGGGACCCTTGAGATCTTCCAATCTTTCTTCTTCTGTGATCTCCCTTCTGTCATATGCATTCCATTATTTTTTCATGTCCTCAGCTTCTCCATTAGAGCATTGAAATCCTTCTCGTTAATTCATAAGTGATGGGTATTAAAGTTTCTTCACCCATTGACCCTACCTTCAATTTTGTTAGAGCAAAGAAAACAAGAACTTGATTAATCTATCTGTGATGTTAAAATTTTGCAAACCACCAAGTTCTACTTCTTTTCTAAGTAATCTATCTGGTGTTCTTGCGAGTCCACAGACAATCCATAACTTCTGCTTCTGTTAAATTCAGATTCTCCCATTGGCGCAAGAAGGTTTCCTCTACCATTACGAATCTCACTCCCACTACACCACTATCCATACCCTCCCTCTCACAGAGAAAATAGGAATCTATTATTTAGAGTCAGTTTGTTACCCCCAGGATTTTGGGGATTTGAAATCGGATTTCAAATGAATCCCTTTTAACAAATCCTACTAAAATTTTGAACGGTTAGATTTCACACTATTGAAAAAAATTAGGGTAAAAAGTCCCGAATAAAAAGTGACAGTTTTGATCCCTAACCTTTTAGAAATTAGTTTTAAATGGTCCCCAACCCTTTACTAAATTTTTTTTATTTTCCTTTTCTTTCCAACTATCAAACAAAAATTTTCAACTATTTTTCAAATTTGTCAATACATCAATTCGAATATAGTTTTGAACATAGTTTGGTAGAAAATCATCATGTATCAATTATTATAATAAGTTTAATTCTCTATTGTGCAATTATTTAACTTAACAAAAACATATTCATTTCAATACAAAAAAATACTCAAAATTTTGAAATCATCCAGAGAGCAAGAGGACTTGAAGAGACATTTTTACCACAAGTGAAGCAAGTAAAATCCGAATTTTCTCCTAGGTCATAAAATTTTAACAATTATTCAATTTTAAAACATGTAATTTAAGATTTTTATATACAATACAAAACTTTGATAGACACTAACCACATCTCTTTCGTTAGCCACCGTTAAAATTTGGACAAAAACAGAGATGTTTTTAAATTTTTGATATGTTTTAGATTTTTGGGGAAAAAAAAAAGGTAATCAATGGTTGCTTACATCGACTCCATTATTAAAATATATTTTTTAAAAGAACAATAATAATAATAACCTATTAAAATCTCAGACCAAGAGTGAATCCTCCGCCGCATTTGTTATATTAAAAATATATATATATTCAGGTAAGAAAGTGCAAAATGATCAGGAAGATAAAATTTTAGGTAAGAAAGTGGCAAAATGCTCAGTAAATAAGAGAAAATGAAAGGAAGAAGAAGAAGAAGAAAAAAATTTTAAATTAAAAAAAAAAAAACCAGGCTACCGGTTTAACAGGTAGATGGAACTCTTCCAAAACCTCCAGACTCTCGTGCAACCGATCAAACCGCATCTTCCCTCCAAATAGACGGAGGAATCGCCCCCAAAAAAATCCCTAAGCCCAAAACAAAATGTTCTTCTTCTTCGCCGGAGGGTTAGAGCAACAAGTTCGCCAGCTCCTGAAATCCGGCGCCGGCCGCTGCATTATTTGCAACTCGCCGGCCGATCTCGTGGACTACGAGAAAGTTCTGAAGCTCTTCTTTTTTCCGGTGTGGCGGTGGCCCGGAAAAGAACCACTCATGCACTGCAACAACTGCAAGCTTTTTTTCCCTCAGTCGTGCTCCCCGCCGCCAATGTCCGATCAATTGCCGCCGACGCCTGCCGCCCTCTCGAAGGACCTTCGTTGCCGTTCCTGTAACCGATTAGTGGAGCCCCACTTCAGCTTCTGCCCTTTCTGTGGCTCTTCTCTGTAAATTTCAAAACCTTGAATTCTCAATAAGACCCTACAAACTTATGTCCTTTTGCAATTTACACGTCGTTTCTAGTTCAAAAATGGCGTCTGATTCTCTTAATTGTTCTTGAAATCTGCTTCTTTTGGATGATAACTTGCTTGAATCAATGGAGGAATCGAAGATTGGAGAATGAAAATCTTTATTATTTCGCATATGTGTAATCGAAGCATACTCGTAGTTTTACAAGCCTAAAACAATGATCCTGAGGGTGAACTCTGGAGAATAATAACACCAAAAGCAAAGCAGAAAGAACTTCAGAGCAAAGCCGATTGAAATTTATGTAGCAGTTTCTAATTTACAAGGGGATTGTGTAGCCAACATCTCTCTGCTTCCAATTGATTTTCTTCTACAGCTTCTGCTGAGTCCAACTGAGAGGGTTACTTTTCAAAAGGAAGTGGAAGCTGAAGGAAGGGAGCTGGTTTTGTCTCAGCCTCATGGGTCTGTTCATCGCCAATTATAAGTTTAAAAAGGAAGGGGGTTTATTTTGGGTCCTAAGAAGTGTTTTTAAGTTAATAAAGTTTGAATATTTTTCAATTTGATTTGCTGAAGGGTAGTTGTTTTGCTCCTTCCTCTACAGCATTTCTCCATAGCCTATATCTTACGCCTAGCTTATCATAAGAAACTGGCATGTTCCAAATATTTGCTCCGTTAACCATTCTTTCTTGCTGGCCAATCACAAGCCTCAAGTCCTCATTCAACACCTGCATGAATAGCACAAAGAAAGCCTTTGAAGTTGGATAAAAATGGGATAATACGATCGTGAATAGCATTAAAACTAGTCAAATATATTCCTGGTTTAGTTTTGCTTTTAAAACTGCTTTCAAAAGAAGGTCCTGGACGAACATTTGGTTTGGTCTTTCCATTGTGAGACGATAATTTTACCTGTTCTGCAAAATGTCTCCAAAGATAGTGCATGAAAGGAATCTGCTTCAATACGGGAGCAAAATCGAGAGACATTCTATACAGTAGCCGTGTCTTCTGTCTTGTTGAAGGTAAGCACACATGAAGTTGATGAAGATGTGTTGAACATTCCCTGGTACTTTGGCCTTCTAGTTTTCCTGGCTTGGAGATTCCTATAGTTGAGAGCACCATACAAGGCGGTCGAAACTCCATGTCGATTGGGTACGGGTCCCAGTATCCTTGGAGCCCAGATGCGGGGGTTAAGAATTTCACCAAGCTGTAGAGTTGGATTCATGAGCGATAAAAGGTGTCAGTTCTGATAGGTTTCTTAACTGATAACTTATGATCCATTTTGAGGCACTACTTGGAGTTGGAACAAAATGTGATATGCCAATTGCTTTGCGGATGAAAAAAAACTAATCTTATTCCACCCAAAATTAAGAAAGATCACTTTCTTTTAGTCTGCTATCTGAAGCAACTAGCAAAAATGGTAAAGGGTTTGTATGGAAAACACATAGAAGAAGTCTTTCTTGGGGGTTTAGCTAAATTCATCTACCACCCATTTGAAAATTTTGATATTGACTAGAATGTACCTGGGTACGCTCCATCCTTTGGCAAAAGTGGAAGTATGAGTGAAAGGTGCATGAGCAAGATCCAGAAGGTTATCTAGAAGTAATCCATGCTCCACTGGAATTTCAATGACAAGCTGCCACATACAATTCAGCAGAAGATTTCAGGCACACTCTTCATTTACAACTCAACTGCTAAAAGCAACTGGGTGTTTCTAACAATTACCTCAGCATGGATTTGAAAACCAGGAGGAGGTTGTAGTGAAGGAAGGTTGGCTGCTGGAGGATCATTACCTGGCCAAACCCAGATCATTCCTTCTTTCTCGAAACATGGCAACGATTTTATTTTCACATTTCGTAGTCGCGTTGATGGCATTTTCTCACACTTGCCATCTGTTGAGTATTCCCAACCTGAAATTCTCAACGAATGAAAATAATTCTTTAATTTCTGTTTTTATTAAATCAGGGAAGCTCGTGAGTTTTCGAGTCTATAACTCTTTCATCAACACTAACCATGGTAAGCACATTGGACTCGACCGTCATTTACAGAACCAAGGTCAAGAGGGCATGCCCTATGAGCACATGTGTTTCGTATGCAACCAGGATTGCGATCCTTTCCACGGAAAATAACCCATGGTTCTTCAAAACAATCAAATGGGATCTGAAAAGGAGAATAAACTAGTAAGAGGGCACCCCCCAAAGTACTACGACGACTCTGAAAGATATTGGATGGGTGATTTGTAGAGTTACCATTATGTCATCTTTCAGATCACTGGAGAAAGCAACAGGATACCAGAAGTTCTTCAAGCGAGGATGATACGGTTCGACAGGTCCTGATACGTTTAAACTTTTCTTTGGCACCCTTCTATTTACAGAATCAAGAGTCTGTGTTGAAGTACCAGGCGAGGTAGATGGGGTATCCAATTCCGCTGTGTTTCTGTCTTGTAACAGCCTATCATTCACCAATTCTTCCATGTAAGCTAGTTTATCTAAAGCAGTGCTAACCCGTGCTTCAGATATATGAACCTGTTGTTCATAGGTGGTCAAACATGATAATGGTAAAGATAGGAGAATAATCACCTCACCAGGTCGAAGAACCAACAATTAAAAGTCATTGGTCCATCTTCTTCTTGATGAATTAGAAAAAAACTGACTATATATTCTTGGAGAGTGACAAGAATTGACAAGAAACTTTACAGACCTGTCTATGAGCTTCTGCCAATTCGTCTTGTAATCCGGCCAGCTCCTTCTTCATTGTTCCAATAGACTTATAGTCACGAGCTAGAGGATTTAGGACTTCCACTACCTAGAGCAATATTTAATCAAGGAATTTTCAGAACAAAACATGTTTCGAGAAGAAAGATAAACCATAGAAGTCTTGGAAAGAAACGACTGGTAACAGAGCAATAGAAAAAATAAATGCAGTAGCATGAGATTGAAGGAACCTTTTCATGTAGGAGCATGATTGCAAGAACATCTTGCCGAGCTCGCCAATCACAGTACTGAATGTCAAATCTAGCCACTTCTAGAGCTTGGTTAACATCTATGAACTTCCCTTTACATTGAGGAACTTTTGTTCTTGGATCTTCCACGTCAAAGAGCGTTTCCCAACCACTCTTTCTCTCTATAGCTCCTTCCTCTCCAAACAAAGCAAACACTCTAAATCCTCTCACACTCTGAAATTCAACAGTCCACAACATCAAATCGTAACTATCACAAAACCGTACATTCAAAGGAATCTAGAAGGAGAAACGAAAATCTTGAACCTCAGGGCCAAAAATTCAATTTAGAAGAACGCTGTATTAAACCGCTAATTGCAAATAAATACCCATCCAATCCACATATTTTGGTCTTCGGTTGGTTACCGAAAGCGATCAATTCAGTTAGTTCATCCCATTACTCACTTAACACTCAACAGCTCTCCTGCAGCAACTAAAGCTAGTGCCCACAAGTATGAACCGGAAGCAGCCACAAGTCCAGTAATCAAAAGCAATTACGAAAACTAAGCTCAATGAACATTGATAGGACATTTTCAGCCATATTACCAGAAAAATGTACATTGAAATGGACTTCTTCCAATCTTCTTTTCCATCGAACAGAATTCTATACTCGGAAGAGGTTGAGAGCAAAAAATTGGGGGAAAAAACAAAAGAAAAGAATCACTCACCTTCTTAAAATTAAGCTTCGGTGATTTGGAGAAAGATATCGGCAACGAGAGAGCTGCAGCCGCAGCTACGACGGCCATGGCGTTTGAACCGTGAGAATAGAGCGAGGGAGAGAAAGAGGGGGAGAATGAGAAATTTGGTGAGAGAGATTTGTTTTGTTTGGGGATTTTTGACGATAAGAGGTGGTAATATTCCGCGATCTCAGCTGGCCTTCCACACTCTGCCACGTGGAAAATAGTGGACTCTTCGCGATTACACGTGGCATGCTCAGCTTCCACATGCTTCTATTTACTGAGAGCGAGTATCTCGGGCAAGTGGGCCCCYGTCATCCTGCCAGCTCGGATTGCGAAGATATCTTTCTCTATCCGACTGCGTGGCTTTCTTTGAGGGTCCGGTTAACTCACCCGTCGAGTATGTAAAGTTGGATCTCACAATCTCACAGTTAAATCCAGACCGTCCATCTATACCCATTTAGTTATCCAAATAGCTCGCTCATGTTTTTTCAGCTAAGTTTGTTAAATAATAATGGCTAAATTACAAAAAGAAGAAAAAAAACAAAAACCTCAGCTTTTTCATTTGTTTTAAAAATACTTCTTTCAAAAGCTCCAATAATACTTCTCAACCTTCCCTGAACATTTTAAAAATATTTTTTTGAGCTATCMTCGGATAATATTTTGAATGAAAAGTTGACGTGATAGAATCTAGAACAATGTTAAAATTGACGTGGCATATAACTACCAAAATTTTCCCTCTTTCTCCGTTATCAATATACCACATTACACTCTAATTTCCATTTTAAAAATGTTCTTGAAATATCAAGGTTAGTATTTAAACTTTTGAAAGGATGTGAGTATTTTCAAAATTAAGGGTAAAATTCATGAGTATCTTTTGTAATTTAACTGATAATTCAATAAGAGCTATATAAATTTAGTTCCTCAACCTAATTATATAAAAAAAATTTAATTACATACTCAAAGTTTTTAACAAGTTCATGTAGTTTACTCTATTACTTAAATTTTCACTCAAAACATTATTGAATTATCAAATTATAATATAGCAAAACGTGGCAACAAGAACAATCGAACTAGATAAAATAGGAACAATACTTTTACCTCCTGATTGGTTAGTAAGAATCTCATGCTAACATTGCATTTTTATAACGAATATAAGAGAACAGTGCAAAAATAATGAGGATATTTTTTTTCAAAAATTAAAATAATTTTCAAATTTTTAATAGTGGTCGGTAGGATAATTCGTGCTAACCAGACATGATGTATGTATTACGAGCAGATGAGATAAAAGAATTGAAGTTTTTTCTTCAATAGCAAGAACAAGAAAGCGAATTGAATGATCAAACTCAAACATGCCAATCTCGAAATGGGCCGCTCGAGAACTAACAGGCTTAAATCTAAGAAGTGAATCCGGCCCAAAGATGAAGGCCCACGGGCTAGCTCGGTTGGTATGATGGGAATACATGTTAAGTTTCCAGTTATATGGTCTTTTTCTTAGACAAAATTATATGGTTAAATTATAGGAACTAAAATAATAAAAATAATAATTTAGGTATAAACATAGAAAAAATTAAGGAGTTAAAAAAGATTTTAAAAATTAAAAGATAAGGAAAGAGAATAAAAACTTTTTAAATGGGTCGAACATACAGCCCAACCCGAGGAATCGCTTGATGCTCAACTCGCAAGCATTATCTGATCACCGTTTATGGTGGAAGCCGGTTCCCCTCTCCCCGGTCTCCTCCTCTCCGTTTCAATCGATCGTCGCCATCACCAGCAGTTACAGAAGAGGCGATTGAGCTTTGTAGCGCAGTAATGGCGGGTAGGAGAGTGCCGAAGGAGAAGAGCAGGGCAGGGAGCTTCTTCTCGGCGACATTGGTGCTTTGGATTGTGTCTATTTGGTTCGAAATTCTGTTTTACCGGCGCTCTGAGCTGCTCTACGTCGTGTTCGGAGCTCTGTTCTACCAATCCGCCAACTGGACCGTTCGAGCTCTTGTTTCCAAGGATCCTCTCTTTGTCAACACCTCTGTTTCTCTCCTTCACTCCACTATCACCTCTGCCTCAGGTTCTTTTTCAATTCTACTTCTCTGTTTGGGGGGTCTTATGCGCCTTGAATTTGATGTTTTTTTTACTTCTACGCGACTGCCTTACTGTTTGATTCTTTGTTTGAGGGTCACTTCTTCTGCTTGGTTGAGGTTTTTCCTTAATGGAATTAGAAACTTTATTTGCACTATAAGAATTAAGAAAGACTGATAGTAGGTTGTGTTTCGTTGATGTGAGTGCTGTGTTGTGAATAGTGTCTATTATTAGTTGTTACTGGTGGCTAAGAGTTTGTAAGTGTGGTGTTGCTTCTGGGAATAGGGATGTGGTTCTTTGCGTATGCTATAGTGGGTTGTTTCAGCTGATGAGCTAGCACAAATAATTTTCTGGGAGTATTTCCAGCACCAAGAATTTTAAGTTGTTCTTTACTCTTGCTAAATTACTTTGGTTAAACTATTAATCTAATTTTGAACCTTGAGCAATGAGTGTATTTAGTTCTTAAACTTTTAAAAGTTCCAATTACATAATTTAATTTATTGAACAGTTCATTAGTCTATCATGTTGGCTTCCACATCATATCAACTCAGCTAAAGTTAATTTTCTATGTGATGATGGCGAAAACTAAATTAAAGCATAACTTAAAAGTTCAAAGACATAATCTTAAAGTCTTTAAAGCTTGAGACTAAACAAACGTATGCTTCAAGAACTATCTTGCTCTCTCCTCTCTTATGTGTCACCCCCTTGTTTTGGGGGATTCTTTTGTCCCATGTTTTCTTCGAGTGTAAGTAATGTATAAGGAAAAAAGTGTAAAGAAACTGTGGATGTTGCTGTTCGTTCTGGTTTAACAGGATATCAAAATAAACCAAGTTTAAATTAGTAGACAAGAAAAGGAAGGTTGCAAATAGATAAATAAATAAAGTGTTGGAGATAATGGATTTATTTTAGGAAAATAAAGCTTTAGTTGTTTTCCCAGATCAATCTAGGAAAAAACATCGGGAAGGGCTATCCATATGACCTGTTAATTCTATCATCACCTCAGTATGTTGCTTAATCCAAACAAGTTGGTATCATTTTGCTCTGACTACATACAGTTCTTCCAGACTGACCTAGGAAATTTTCAAGCCCCTCTTTTCTCATTCCCTATCAATTCGCTTGCCTCCTCGTGCTTCTTCCTTTTTGTCAATCATTGCATAGTATGCTTACTACATAAGTTAAAAGGGGGAAAAATTTATTGTTGGGTTGTGATAGAAACCAAATAGCTGAAATAGATTGAAAGATAAAATGATAAAAGGACTAAAATAATTCTCAAGTCATTCGAGGTGCTTAGACCCTCCCGTCTTGGAATCACCCAAGCATAAATCACACTAAACAATTGTCTACCTCATCCCTTTCCCCTCACTCTATTTATAACAAACCCCTTATATCTAATTTCTTAGCTAATTACTAACATACCCTTACTATTCTATTAATATCCCTAATTACCAGACATTCTTATCAGGTTGATGGAGACAACAAAAACTGGGAAGATTTTGTAATATTAGTATGCTCATCAAAAGAGCCTGGTGTTTTTTGAGATTAAAGGGTTGTTTGTCTGACGAAGAATATGTCTAATATTTGTGAATGATGTTAGCGATATTCTTCGGGTTCTATTAGAAACTTCTTTATATTATTGAAGGTTGAGGAAGTGAGGTTCAGAGCCTAAAGGTAAACCAACTTTTTGATGGTCAGGTTTGATTAAAGGCATGGTTACTTCCTTTTGTTCAATAGGAAGGCTGCTAGGTTGGCCTTGGTTGCCACTTGATTCTGACCCAAAGCCCTACGATGGTTCAAATGTTTTCTGAATTTCAATAGTTCATTCTATTCTTTGGCCGTGTAGTTTAGTTATCTTTACCTGATGCAACGATTTCATTGCAGTGCTTTTCATTTTGGTGAGTCAGTGGTTAAGTTATGGTTCGCACGGGATGTTTGAGCATTCACAATTGGTTGGAGGGACATGGTCGGGGGCTTATGCCGCTTTGTGCTTCTCATGCGGTTATTTTGCGTATGATCAGTGGGATATGTTGCTGTACCAATTATATAGCGGCTGGATCCCTGCAATCTTGGTTCATCATCTGGTCCTCCTCATTTGCTTTACGCTTGCTTTGTATAGGAATGTCACCATCAATTATCTCATTCTCACTCTCATTTGTGAGGTATGCATTAGTTTCTCCTTGCAAGATGTGTCCTATGAATATGCTGCTTTCTTTCTGTTTATGATCCGTGTCGGATTGTTTATGATCCTTGTCAGATTTAAGTATTTCTGTTCTGCCATTGACATGAATAGATACTTAGATGAAGAGTTTATTGAATTTGACATAGCCACAAAGATGAGGTTTAAGTATTTTAGGTCCTTTTTGGATTTATCTCACTCCTCCAAAAAGAAGTAATGAAAGATGCTTAATCAAAGTATTTGTGGCTCCAACGCCTCATCTTAATCTCTCATGGCACAGACTTTCTCTAACTTTTTTCTCTACGTAATCTCTCTCACTAACTTCTCTTTCCATCCATCCTTTCTCATCAATCTTTCTTTACACAATTTCTGTCACTAATTTTAGCTTTTCTCTACGCACATTTTCTCTCACTAGCTTCTCTTTTATACTTTCTATTACTAGCGTCTCTTGTTGTACACACTTCTCTCACTAGTCCATCTTTATGCAATTTCTTTCACTAGTCTCTCTCTACACACTATTTATTACTAGCCTCTCTCATTGTATACACTTCTCTTACTAGTCTATATTTACACTGCTATTTCTCGCTTGTAATTGCTCACACATACACCCTATTTATGTAATGCTCAAATCAAGTAGAACATGTCTTCTTAATAGTTATCTTAGTTAAGCAAATGCAAGAGAGCGAGTTCATAGTTTCTTTGCACGTTGGGAAGGACTCTGTAGGCAGATCAATTTTTTCCTGTCATATTTTACTTCCAATTCTTGATATGCAAGACTGAAACAAGAATCATTATGGTGTTACAGTTGCATTCTATCTTTCTCCACGTAAGGCGATTGCGGAGGATGGCTGGTGTTCGTGACGCGAAGAGCATTGTCGTGAAAGTCGAATGGATTCTGAACTGGCTAACGTTTGTTTTCGCAAGGGTTGTACCGCACATTCTCATCACTGCTAAACTTGTCGTGGATGCTTCCAAGTTCGATAGAGGCGTAGAGCTGCCGCTTGCACTGTCTGGGATGGCTGGCATGAACCTGCTGAATGCTTTTCTTGGCATTGATCTCATCAACGCTGTAAAGAAAGAGAGTAAGTACCAGAAAAGAGATCACCCTCGTCGTGAATGAAGTAGAAGATATGTAGAAGACAGAAGCCCACAAGGTGGAAATTGTATTTGTTCTTTTTATGATATTATAGGAAAATAATTAATAGTAAAAGATTCAGTCCTTTCCTTTTAAGAGAGAAAACGATTCAGTCAAAATTTATGTAACACGGAATGCAAGTTTGTGTAAAATCAGAATTGTATTAGTTAAAAGAATATAAGGAATATTCGGATAAAAAAGTCATGGTTCGAATCTTCATTCCTACTTATTATTCTAAACATCAATAATAATTTTTTTTCGAGACTAATAATATTAGAGTTAAATTACTTTTTTAATCATTTAACCTTAATCTTAATCAAGTTTGCTCTGTTGTTCAAAATTTTATTACTGTGGTCTACAGTTATTAGAAAACTTAATATGATAAGCTAAGATGGTAATTTATGAGTTTTTTTCTTTAGAAAGGAAAAGAAAATTAAACAAGTTATAGAAATGCATTGGTATTATTGGTTGTAATTATGATAATTTCAAAATCTTGTTAAAATACTGTTGGTATAAGAATGAAAAAGATCTCCATCTTTATTATTTTACAAAAAAAAGTTGAATAAAAACATGAGTTTAATCCGACGATGTTTAGCGTGAGAAGTTCATCTCCAAAAAAATAGGGTTTTTTAAGAGTGTTAAAAAAAGGTCCCACCGGGAGTCGAACACAGGTCGCCGCATTCAAAGTCTAAAGTGCTAACCACTACACCATGGAACCCTTGATTGTTAATCCGAGAAGCAAAATACTACAGAATATTTTATTTTTTAATGTAAGTGCAATAGCACATATTTTATTTTACTTCTTCCAAATAATTTAATCGAGCACTAGCAATTATTCATGAGAAATTCATCTCACATACAGATGGCACAAAAACCCGTGGGAACCAGTCCCCGATCAGGGAATCCCCGTTCCAAAAATTTAGGTCCCCAACGGAGAGGGGATGGGGATGGCCCCAACCCCACCCCGCTCCGTTGTCATCCCTAAATTCTCGCATAATTAAGGGAGTTATTCAAAGGTGACTAAAATACCAAAAAGGGAGACCCTTAACGAATGATAGAGACAAGAACATTTTTCAATTGATTTATGACTGCGTTCTTTCATGATATGATGAACAAGGATTGGACGTATGTGTCGATGACATGATCGATAAGTCTTGAGCAGAAGGAAGAAGACCCCATCTTTTGAAGACAATGTAATGTTTATTAGGGTGCTTTTCAAATGCTCAACTTCTCCCAGAGACATGCAACAAGGCTATAAAATCAATTCAGTTGAAAGCCTAAGTTAAGAAGGTAGGGAAGCCAGTAGTTATTTTATTTTTTATTTTAAAAATTAAATTTGTAAACCTTATGTTTTTCTGAAACCAAAATCTAAGTCAAATTTGAACACTAAAAAAATCATTTTCAAAATTTTGTTTTTAGAATTGGGCTAAAAGTTTAAATGCAGTTTTAAGAAATCTAAGAATATATTAAAGAAACTGTCACTAAATAACCTATTTCAGAAGCCTTTATTACCAAGTACAATTATGAATACTTCCTCTTTTTTCTTATTGCTGAAAAAGTATCAGTATAAAGAGCTCTTCTCATTGCTGGGTTGAATTAATTTTTTAGAACCATCAAATTTGGCCTATTTGACAATGTCCTTTCTTACCTCCTCTTTATTTTCCCATTTTTTTTGGAAGAAATTTTCTTAATGCTAATGGAAAGTAAGCACCTTTAGAATTTAGCTGTAACAAAATCTATTAAAAAAATTTTTGCGATATAACAAAAATATCTTGTTCACAATTCCACAAAAGTTATATCAAATAATATACCAGTAATAATACAAATAGTAATGCGGTTTCCATTTTCTTTAGAAACTTTAGGGGGAAAAAAATTAAACACATTGGCAGAACATTTCTCAATGGGGCATGGGAAAAAAATTTTAAATAACCAGGCCAGAGGGCAAACAAAAGAAAATTCTGGCCATTTTTGCAGCTAGAAACAAGTGTACAAGTCAATGTGAAGATTGAAAACACTCATCTGCAATAAAACAGCATTTTATCAGCAAATTCAAGATGCACAAGAACTAAGCTGTTTAATAAAGTCACTATTTTTGTTTTACTGTACCATCATTGTCTTTAAACACCATTTGCATTCCTGACTAAATTTCTAGCTTTATCCCACTCTTGGTTCTAGAGAAAAATTTTGCAAAACCATTTCGGTTTTTCTCAGAATTGACGACATGATTCGTGATCGATGATGTTGATGAAGACGAAGACGGGGGCGAGTCGTCTTCATTCTTACTCATTGATGGTTCAGAATTGTCATCAACTACTTTTGAATAGTCTGAATCTCTTTTGGGAGAATGCGTCCCGTTCTGATGCTGGCATTGCTCCTCACCAATGGTGAACTCCGGTAGCTGTGTCGTGTCTATCAGAAAATCTTCCAGTGCTGCTAGAGATTTAAGCTGATTCCCAAGAGAGGCTATTGTCTTCTGACACTCAGCAAGTTTCCCAGCAGCTACAGCTAGATCCTCCTGCAATTTTACCCCCACAATTAGTTTTCAACTTACTCAAATTATGCATATCAAAAAATGATGATAAGTATAATCTTAGACAATAAAATAAAAACATAGTGTTGAATGTTGATAGTTAAAGCCAGCTATAAGGTTTTACCTGCTTTATCTTCAATTCATTTTTGGAGCTTTCACTTTGTGATAGTTTTTCATCCTGTTTAATTCTTGAAAGCTCTTCTTCTAGTTCCTGGCACTTGACTGTCATTGCCAATGCTGAAGCTCTCTCTTTCTGAATATCAGATTCCAACATGCCAACCTTTGCAGACATGGTCAGAACTTCTGCTTCCATGCTGATGAGTTGAGACTCAATTCTGAGCTTTGATTCATTCGCAATGGTGAGCTCATTCTGCAACTTCTCCAATTCCATTTCTGTTTCCTTGAGTTGAATTTTTGAAATGTCAACAAAGTTCTGACTCTGGCTTAAAGCTGCCTCCATTTCAGCTCTCTCTGCCTCCAACTCCAGTAATTTCTCTCCCATTTCAACTCTCTCTGCTTCCATCTTCACTAACTTCTGCCCCAATTCCGATTTCTCTGTCTCTGTCTTTGCCAACGTCCGGTTCACTTCAGCTCTCTCTATTTCCATCATCTCTAACCTTTCCTCCATTACATCCTTCTCTATTTCCATTTGTTTTAGCTTCTCTTCCAGTTCAATCTTTGCTCCTTCCATATTGCACAGCTTCTCTTCCATTTCAGATCTCTCATGCTGCAAGGTCTCGAGCTCAGTTCTCATGGAACTTTCTTCAGTAGTTGGATGAGCAGAAGCTTCTGATTCTTGGCAACGCTTTCCATTATCAGGTTCGGGTAACGAAGCAAGCCTCTCCATCTCAAGAAAATCATCCATGAGATCAAGTTCAAGAGAAGAAGGAAGATTACTGCCAACAGGGTTTAAGGTCGACGCCCATGAGTCTGAGCAACTAGGCTCGCATTTGTTTCGTTCAGTCCTTCTTGTATCAATATCTACTACGCTAAGCTGCTCCCCATTGTCTGATTGAGTGTCGGTAAGTGAGTCGATAGAGATTATCGAAGCAGCTATGGATTTATGATCATTAACCAAGGATGGTTTGGACGACATTACTCTTAACCTACGACACTCGGCTTCGAGCTTGGCCATTTTCTTTATGCTCTCAAGATGCTGCTTACTGGCTGTTTCAGCTGTTTGTGTACTCAAATCCCTCTCAATTGTCCTGGCTTCCAACTCCCTATATTGAGAATGGAGCTCATGCCTGAGGGCTGCATTCTCTCTTTTCAATGACTCAAGCTTCTTGCCAAGGCTAGGATCAGCTTTAGGAGATTCAGATTGAGCAGCATCTGCTTTGCTCCGAAGCTCAAGGAGTTGCCTCTCGAGTTCCGCCTTCGTGGACTCCCAATCACGGGTTTTTTCCTCCACAGCGTCACGAACCTTCTGCTCTTGCTCCTCCCTTGCTTGCCTAAGTTGCCTAACACATTCTTTGAGGGCCCCATCAAGGTGGCTCACTCGATCTTCCAATGCTGACTTCTGCTGAACTGTAGTCCCGAGCTGCTGTTTTATAAGTCCGACTTCATTTTCCGCCTTTTCCCAGCCTGAATTAACATTAGAAATAGCAGAATTTGAATTAGCTCTCGAAAACAAGAAGTGATAATAAAATCCTACTTGTATGACTTTGAAGATCATGCATCAGATTCTGCTTTTCCATAAGAAGAAATAAACAAATTTCATTTGCCTAATTCTACCTGCAATAGCTTCTTCAGCAACTTTAGCATGCTGCTTTACCAAGTCTTCTTTTGCCCTCACATTCAAAAGAGCAGCTGATAACCTCTCGCTGAGATTTTTCACACTATCATTGGTATCTTCTTGTTTCGGTGAATCATCATCAATGTCCTCCTTACATACTGCTTTTGACGTTACTTCTGGCGATTGAGTCTCGTGATTAGGAGACGACTTGGCTGCATCCTGTTCGTCAATAAGCATGGGTGTGTTAAGCCAAATTATCAAACGTTTTGAAAGAGGATGAGATTGCAATCAGCCCAGTATACATGAAGCCCATATTTTCAATAGTGAACACGCCATTTTTTCACCATAAGTGGCAAGAGAGTAAACGTCAAAAGTCATAGGAATTCAGAGGGATAAGAACTCAGTCACAATGTTTGGCTCATAGTCTTCATAAATAATCATCAAAACAAATCTGGAGTTGGGAAATAACTCTAATCTATACTTTAAATTACTATGCATGATAAAATGCATATTTTATAGGTTAGGTTAATTTTTTCTTATGGAAAACAAACCTTTCCTGAGAAACATAAAATACGGGCATACAAAAAAAAACCCCCGCAAAAAAGAAGGGTTTAAAGCTTAACTAAGCAAAAACGGACTCTAAATCTAAAAGAATAAGACCTAGTTGATGGCCTAATAATTACAAAAAGACTTAGAAACAAACGACCACAAAGAGATATTAAATCCAACGACATCTCAAACCTCTTCCCACGATCTCATAGCCCGTCTAGAAGTTGTACCATTCCTCACTGGTCAAATGCCCCACAAAATAGAAAAGAAAGAAATCGTGCCAAAGGACCTCTAAACTTAAAGGTTTAAGTTAATGAACCTAGAATTGGATAACCCACACCCTAAGATAGACAAGCTCATCTATCAAACATAGGCTGTTAAATTTCTTCACTTTGGGTTACATAAATTTATCCTGTGAGCCAAACCCCTAAAGAAAGTCAGCTTCCTTAATAACTGTAAAAGGTAAAAATATATATATATATCAGCCATTCAAATCTTCATGAACACCAATCAAAGGACAATCCAATTGAAGTTGTCCCAAACCGGTCAAGGGAAACACTCTGCCCACAAGATAAGAACCTAAGGGTTTCTTTTGTCTTCTACAAGCAGCCCCACCAGAGCATTTCATTGTCAGTTAAGTACTTAAAACACATTCTGCTTTATTAAGTCTCTTTTTTCCACTAATGATAGAAACGCATTGAGGAACAGAACAATATTATTAACCATATAATGCATCAAAGCCCATGCCAAGTGACAGGAAAGACTTGCAGCTTGTCTGATACGACGACGGCGAGAGGAAATTAAATCAGGCAAATCGAAGGAAACAGAACATATATCTAGGAATGATGACATCCACACATCGCATACAAGTTTTGAGGTGCCCTTTTCATCTCAGCAAGAAATAAAACTATTTCAACTGTATCTTTATCTCCAAGAGTTTGAAATGTACAACCACCCGAGAGATCTTGCTCTACTAAAAGAATGAATCTCTCCAATAAAATTCATTGTGATGATATCATAAGAAAAAGGAAACACTCATTCTATTTTACATAATTCCATGATGTTTCCTGCAAATCCTTAAAACTCAGAACAATTTGCGAAACTATCAATGGGGATGTTTCAACATGGTGTTTCTAAGGGTTCATTTTTGTACCTGCTCGTCGGAATATCTCTCAGAATATGATGACATTGAACCAGAACTTTCGGTTTCTCCCGGGCTCTTATCAGATGACTTCCTCTTCCATGGCCATTTTCTTCTTTCCATCCTAATGTCCTATTTCCAAATCCGTCCACTGGTCAAAGCGCCATCTGCAGACATACATACGCACACAGTTATTTAGAAACCCAATACGAATCAGCTTCAAAATTTGCAAGAAATACTGTAATTGCTTGTAGCTTATATGAGAGTTCAAAGCAAAGTAGCAAAGAGAAAAAGAGAGAGATATTCACATCCTATCTAACGACACTAAAGTTTGTAGACGGAGAGATGACTTGGGTTTTCATTTTTTCAACTTTGCTTCAAATCCACCCCAAATATCATCCCACCCAACAGCAAGTAAATGACGGAAAAGGGTTTCTGCTAAGCAAAAACCCCATCAATTTTCAAATATATATATAGTAGGTAAAGGTAAAGACTTCGGAATCAATCGATCAATGGTTTATAAAAAGAAGAGCTATCATAGAAGAGACGATAAAATGAGAAAGGGAAGAAGAAGGGAGAAGAAGGACAACCAAAATGACAAAATCCTTCAAACATTGATGAAATAGTGGATGGTGTCAAGAGACGGAAACAATTTTATTCGAAATGAAAGCGAAACATCAAATCTAAAAAGCAAAAGGAGAGAAGAAATACAAAGCCCCTCTTTTCCTGGGAGGGGTCGTGAAAAAATTGAAAATAATTCAAGGTTTCAGCAGAGTTTGAACAAGAAATTATAGAAATCATCAAAAGGAAGAAGACCCCAGATGAAATTTTACCTTTGACCAGAATTAAAAAAACCAAAATCGAGTTTAATCTGCAGCGTTGGGAGAAAACAAACAAAATGGAATCCCAGGGAAGCGTTTGGGGTTTAAGAGTTGAGGAAGAACAGAAAAAAAAACGAACAGCTAGCTCTGCAAAAATCTGTAGAATGTCTGCAGATATGCAGGAAAACAAACAGCGAATTAGCAGATAATTGGGGGTTCCGTTTCTTGTTTAATTTTAATTTCTTGTGCTGCTTCTTTTCACGCTGGTAGCTTTCAAATATTGAAAAAGCAGAGAGAGAAAGAGAAGGAGAGAGAGAGAGAGAGAGCATGTGATTGGGGCATATGGTAGTGTGAAATTCAAGAATGGGGCCTCAAAAGAAATTCAGTAGTCAGCTTTTTTGTTTTCTATAAACCAAGAAGGAAAAAAAGAGACAAATTTGTATTTTCTTTGTTTGGTTTATATATTTTGAAATATGGCTGCTGCTGCTCGTATTCCCGCCCATGACTCACAATCTGGTTTACCTCCATTATTCTTTTTTGGCCTCTCTGTTACTGTTTATGGAATTAGATCACAACAAAAATATCTCAAATTAGAATTCAATTAAATTAATTATTTCCATAAATGGGATTAAATCAGTCAAGTGAATCAAAAATCATGTTTTAAAATGCGAACCTAACTTAATTATTTACTTATTATATCTTTTAAGATTGAATGTTGGATCTCCTACCTTCACATTTGGTATAATTTGTTTTACTTTTTTATGTAAAATAGTTCTTCTTTTCTTGAGAGAAATTCAAAGTTACGTAGTTGTTTACTATTAAATTATATTTATAAGAAATAATTATTGTTTTTCTGTCAAATCTTTGTAAAGTAATTTTAAATTTTAAATTGCTTGCATTCAAAAATAATAATTATTATTTTTATATCATTTACTAATATTTGTTAGTACAATATACTGGGAGGATTCATTTGTTATATTATTTATGCTTATAATTAATAATTTTTGAACATATTTTTTTGGCAAAAAATCCAACATAAAATTAACTACATTATTGTGGTAGCACCAATCCGACTATAGTCAAGTGGATAAAGTACATATTATCATTTTAATAATTAACAATTACATATAGTAGCTTTTATTTATAGATGGAAGACTCTTTAATTGTAACGTAATATCTAATTTATTATTTCATATTATTATATTTTTAGAAAAGATTCAACTTACCACCTTTTCAAGTTCTTAATTGTACTTAAAAAAATCCTATTTTTAAACGATAAAATAGTGTCAATTTATTAAGATCAAAACAATTTTTTTATATATTTTAAATATAATATATATAAACAAATTGAGTCGTATAAAGTCATTTTCGTTATTCGAATTTGATTTTTTATTCTGAAACTTCAATAATTATGAAGTATGGAATCCAACCATAGATCCACACAAGTCATATTGACATTGGAATTTGAATTTGAATTATTTCAAACTCAATATTAGAAATGTTAATAAAAAGGCATATCATAATTACTATCGAAGATCGGGCAAGAGGAGCGTGTAACGTTGCCCGGTGAAAGCGAAATATCAGCTCCCCGTCACCTCGTAAGTCGGTGACGCTAATTTATTATTAGAAAGCTAAATCCAATTCCAATTTTTAAAAGCCAACTCCCATTGGTTAATTCAAATTTTAGGATTAATTGGTCTTTATTTTAAATAAATAAAGAAAGAAAAAACGGAATCTTCTTTTATGCGAGATTGGAATTTATTGCTGCATTGAAGTTACAGTATAGCATGAATAATTGGCAATTATTACTTATTTGTCATAAATATTATTTTCTTGTTTTCATTGTATATTATCAAATTTTGAATAATTAATGGTAATCCCGCATTCTCTTCTATTGTATTCATCTAATTAAAGTATGATTGCACTATTTAAATTTTAAGAATACTATTTTTATTTCTTTACCTTTCCAATTCAGCTGAGATGAGCGGATAATTCTAACTTTACAATTCAAATGTTATCATACAAATTTTAAATATTAGTCCATATAGGTATAGTTTTGAGAGAGTTTACTATTTATATATTCAACTAACCATTCTCGCATTTGTTATACTAACAAAAAAAAATATTAGTACTTTAACATAATTTAGATCTATAATTTCAAAATATAACAAAATATATATACATGTGTGTGTATATTAAGTTTAACATTCATCCACAATTCAAATGATATCAAGTTTAACTTAAAAGCTTGATGAAATTGTAAAATTAATATCATATTTGAGACAAAGCTAGATATTATAAATAAATAGAAAAAAAAGTCAAATCATATGTGCGGACTCTAGAACAGAAGTTCATACATTCACGAAATCATCATACGTGTATATATATATATATATATAGTTCTAATAAAACATTGTTTCCATCGGATTGGAATCAAACATATAAGTTCATAGCAAGACACTTGTTACTTTATTTTAAGTTAATGTAGTAGCAGCAAGACACTTGTTATTTTATTTTAATTCGTTGATCTCACATCCATTAAAAATATTTACAATATTTTATTTTATTAAAATAATGAGAATAATAACATTCACGAAGGACAATTGTCTCATATAAGACAGAGGTACGAGAGGGAAATAGCTCGAAAAGGATCAGAAGTATATTTGAATTAATGGTACAAACTAATCCTTTATATTCTCGGTCCTCTTTATAAAAGAGGAGTCAAGGGTTTAACTTTGATGAAATTAAATTCGACATAACTGACTCGTTAAACATATTTCTATAACTATTTGTTTCAACCTCATTCGTCGGCTTCATGGTTATTTTATTTATTTTTATAAAAAATACCTCATTAAGAAACAAGAGAACAATTAAGAGGTAAAGATAGTCAGCCACTTCAGGAAATCAAACTCCCAATAATTACTTTCCTCAAACTCAAGAGCCATACACCCAAGGGAGTGGACACAACAATTATCCCTCTCTGTCCACCTTACTGAGACATGATACATGACAAGGATTCTTCAAACTCAAGATTGTTCAATAGATGGAAAATAGTATGGGAAATGGATTAAACTCCATGCGTTGTGACTATAAATATTAAAATTCTCGTTAGTTTCATTTTCTTGCACGTCTACCTTTTTTCATATGTATTTGAAAAATGTGCAGTTGTGTAATTAAAATGATAAATTTAAATGGGTTTTACTTCATTGCCTTTCCATTGCATCTAACTTATTTCATTCATTGAATTTGTTGCATATTAAGAGACATAAGCTTTTAAAATGTACATATTATTTGTCACTAAGCCCGCGTTATCTTTTTTTTTTTTATTCTATTTATTTGTTACAAACAAAAAAAAAGGAAAAAAAAAAGAACAGGAAGGTCCAAAGAAGGAGAGCAACAGAAAAGCAGGTAGGAGTTCACGTGGTGGTGGATGATTGATGAAAAATGAAAATATCGACAAAGGAAAGGAATTATTTCAAATTCCATCTTCAATATTTTAATATATTTAATTTCAGGTATAAAAAAAAAAATTTAATTTCACCCCTAAAAGCACTCAATCCGCATGTTTCATTTAGGGGCCGTTTAGGTAGGGGTTTACTGGGTGGAAAATGGGCATGGATAAGAAGACTATAGTCTATTATTCCAACTATGAATCCCTATAATGAAGTTTTACATTTCAATTGAACTTTTTTTTATTACAATATATGGAAGAGAGAATTTAAATTAACGACATTGATAGCGGAAGATAAGTGTCTTAATCGATTGAGCTATGCCCTCAATTGAACTTTTCACATTTTTAATTAAAAATGTAAAATAAACCTCATCGGAAAGTTTTCAGTTAAAATAACTACCTAATTCTTTGAATTATAATATTATTTTTGTAGCTATAAAATTATGGGATTGGCAATTAAACCATTGATTTGAATGGTAATAGATTTTTTTATCCACTAAATCACGTTCAAATTGATTGAAAAAATATTAGAACATTGCATAGAAGATCGTCGTCAAATTATATATTCTAACCTGGATATACATTTTTTAGGAAAGATTTTAAAAATAATGTGATTTCAAAATTATTTAAAATTTACCATATATTATTTGTAGAATTCTGACTAAACTAAATTATCACGAGACAAACTATATGCTCACAAAATAATCCTTCAAAATGATAATTTTAAGCAAAGAGTCTCTTGATAAATTCTCTCTCCAAAGAACATGATATGCTAAAAATCGTGTCTCTAACGCGCGACTTATGTTGAAATTAGACAAAAGTACTACATACATATTTACCAATATGTTGAAAATAACAAAAAAGGGAGAATATTGTATATATATTTTGAAATATTTTGAAATAACAAAAATGCAATCTGTCACCATCTCCATGGCCCAATAGTATTTCTCCAACCAACCTATCCATAACTTCATGGTCGACTCTATCCGTCCAAATATTTTTCATTATCAATTCAAAGTTTCATATCACAAAAATATCTTACTATTAATCATCATAAACAGAATAAATATATTTTTGACAACATAGACAGCGGTAATTGACATATTCGAAATGGGAGATTTAATCCCCCATATACTCATGATACTGGCAATTTTACCATTATAATCTTATCAAGACAGAGTCGAATTGAACTCTATTTCGAGATACAATGGTCTTTCCTCCTTATCTTTAACGTGTCCAACCTAAGGTTCAGATACCTCAACGGGGAGTACACCTGCGTATATCTAAGTGACTTTTTTTTTTTTGAACTTCATTCAACGTAACAAAAGAGTCGTCAAGGCAACAACATTTTGACAGTCAGCTTTAACAAGATTAAGAAGCCGACTGGGGAAACTATTCAATCATAAATAAGGTCTCCCCGTTACAAAGGGTTCCCTTGCCAAGAAATGAGCCACTTTGTTTGACTCTCGAACGAATTGACCAGCTGTTTCACATCATCCACCCACGTCGATTCCTCTCATTGTCAAACAGTCGCATTAGAGCACAAACGAATGGTCATCACTGAATCTGATTCGACCTCCACCTTTCTCAGCCCTAGGCGACTCGCCAAATGCAACCCCTTCCTAATCACCAAGATTTCAGCTAATAGAGGAGAAGCCACCGTGTGCAAATCGACCAGGGCCGCCTGAATTTCATTCTTATCATTCCATATCAGCACCCCAATTCCAGATATGTTCCCCACAATCGAAGCATCTGAGCGAATCTTCATAGCACCCATAGGCGGAGGAACTCAGACAGCTTGACGAGAAGAGATCCCCTTTTTCGTGCTTGGAATCGGACAAATTGATGAATTGAAGTGTTCCATGTAGTCTGAGGTAATATCTAAGTGACTTGGTCTCTTAACATGTAGAACACTCAAGATTATAGTTTTCAATTATTTTATTTTGCATTTTTTCTTCTTTAATTACTACAGGCTTAGCTCTCTCTTTGTTGTTTTTGTTTTTTTGTTTTTTGTCCTTTTTTTTCTCCGAGTAAATGCCTCGTGGATGCAGAAAAACTGAGGTTACGAAACAGCTTGCTGTCAGTTCAAGTAATTTTGAGAAAAGTGGGTGCTCAAGCCTCAATGAATAAAATAAAATAATAAGAAGCTATTTAGGTGGGAGGTTTTGGGTCTATTTATTTACGGGCAGTGGGTCACATTCATATTTCGCTCAATAGTGAATATACCAAGCCACTCAATTGGGATTGTGAATTGGGCTTTCTTTAGTTAGTTTTTCCTTTTAATTACCAAAAAAAAAAAAATGACTATTACATGATGATCGCAACATTTTGCTTTTTGTACCCTTGCAATATATATATATTGCTTTTTATATTTATTTTTCTAACAATTTAATTCTTATACTCTCAATTCTAAAAGATATTATAATTGATTTCTAGGATTGAAAATATTGTTGAATGAACAAGTAATTGAACCACTTTGATTTTAATTTTGTAAGGTGTATTTAGTTTCATTCCTTTGTCAATTTATCAAGTAAAAGATAACTATTTTAAGTTATTAATTGAATTGATACATGTGGTAGGAAGAAAACAAGCCCTATAAACTCATTCATAAAAGTTGGTAAATCTTATCAAAGTAACAATCTATAGGTCATAGAGGGATATAATTTGTAAGTTACAAATCGAGAGATGGAGATGTCAATTGGGGAATTAGTCTGAATACAACGTTTCATCTCAATCCATGTCCCTACAAATTATTCTCTCTTTTCCTAAAATCCTCATTAAAAAGTTGGAGTGCGCTAGACCTTCCTATTATATTAGTAAATATCGAATGAATTTTTTTCTTTCTTCCTCCCGCGCGATCGATTGATCGTTTCAATGTCTATAATTTGAGAGGTAACTAGCTAGAATTCTTAAACGAGAGGACGTGACAGGGATAATGGGACGACATCGTCTTTATATTATTTCTTTTTGGGTAATGGGTTAAGGGCTAGGCAAAAAAGCTGAGGGAGGTTGTTAGGCATAGGGAAGCAAGAAAGAAAAGAAGATTCACTATATGAGGGGCACTATGGGAACCAAGCACAATTATTGGGCGTTGCTTCAGCCTCTCCTTTGTCATTCCAATCATTCATGTTTCTATAAAGTCAAGGACCAACAGTTCTCATGAATCTTTCAATATCTCTCCCCACAGTTATTAAAAAAAAAGTAGAATTTTTTATTTTGCGATGGGCCGGTGTGGTGCTGTCTTGTTGGGCCCATAGGCCCATTAGATATATGGACCGGGTCTGGCCAGTTGGGTTGAGCCGGTCTATCTTGGTATAATTCCTACATGCGTATCTCCGGAATGTATGCGATTGGGATCTTCTAGAAACTCAAGCAACCTTACAACTTACATATTTTCAAATAAATTTGTTTCCTTTCCACACAGATGAAAACAAATTAAAGGTGAATGAGACTTCATACTATAAACTAAAATAAATAGACTACACGGTTCATTTACAAAAATAAATAAAGAAAGAAAAAAAAGGAAAGAGAGAGAAACTACATAGTATATAAGCAGTGATATAATATCAATCATATAGTAATACTTAGATTTAAATCCCACTTCTTAATTTTTAAAATTATTTGTCTAAAATTTTAAATTTAATATCATTTGGTCTTTGAATTTTTAGAATGTCTACTTTAGCTCATAAACTAAAAAAACAATTATTTTAATTCTCACTATTATATTGATATTACGGGTTACTATATACTTGAATCATATGGATAGGTTGGCGAGGTTTGTTAAGGTAAGTAGCTAGCTAATATAAGGTAATAAAATCACTACATTAAAATAAAATATTTTTAAGAATTTAGTAACAAAAATAAAAGATGTAAACCTAAAATTTCAATAGGAAATTTGTAATAAGAACTAAAAATATATGTTATATTTGTAAATATAGCAACAATTTCGATTTCCCAAATATGAACAAATTTATGAAAATATGGTTTTCGAATTTTTAGTTATTTTGATTTTACCATATCCTCGAAGATTTTGAGATCTATCAAACATTAGTATATCAACACTCATAATCAGCTAATCAATGTTATTGATTTTTTTTCAATGGTATAAAAAATTATGTATATCAACTATTCATACATTTAGATCGTAAAAGACAAGCATTTAATCTAAAATTTGTAAATAACCACGATACAATTCAATAATAAAAACTCAACAATAGTAGAGCGAAAAATAAAGAAAAAAAAATAATATATCATCATTGGTTTATAACGGTATATCAACACTTATGCTTATAATCCAATATCTAATTGGATAATATATCAAATTAGATATGTATATCAGGAATATCAGTGTTTGGACTCTATATTCATTAAACTTATATTAAACTTTTACTTTTTGCTACTGATGCAAATGCGAAGGCCCCATTTTAATATTATTTCTTATAAGTAGTACAATATAATTGGAGTCCAAGGGGGAAAAAATAAGCATGTGAGAAAAAGAGAGCATAAAATGAGCCGATGAATGTCAAGTGGTCATAAATGAACCAGATGTGTTAAGGTTGTGGGGAGAAAGAAGTTGAACATTATCTCAGCATCACAAAATTTAAACGACGACGTGTCACTCTAGTCGCCGATCCTTGAACTCTCCCACCACATCCACGATCCACCCTTCACCATACACTCAAATCCCCACTCTTTCTTTAAACGCCATCCAAAATCCTCTCCCATTTGCTTCAACTCCAGCCAAATTATTAGCAATATTTTTCGAAAGCGGCGGCGGTGGTGCCTGGTGGTTAATTAATGGCGGCTCAAACCATGCTGCTGACGTCCGGTGTGTGCGCCAGTCACGGCGTGGGTGCGAAGCGTGAAGCCGCTGCTCTGGCGCAGAGGCTCAGACCTAACGCCCCATTGGCTCGCCTCTTTTTCGATCCGTCGCCGTTGCCGTGCTCGCCGGCGCGTGGATTGACGACTCTCGCGGTTTTCAAGTCCAGAACCAAAGCGACTCCAAAGAAGGTGATTAATTATACGACACATCGGATTTGAGGATTTGCACTTTGCAGTGCCGTTTCTTGGTTTGGTTAATTAATTGCGTGTGTGTGTGTGTGTGTGTGTGTGTATGTTGTTTTAGGTTGTGAAGCCGAAGCAGAAGGTTGAAGACGGCATTTTCGGGACGTCCGGTGGGATTGGTTTCACTAAGCAGAATGAACTCTTCGTCGGTCGTGTCGCCATGATTGGCTTTGCTGTGAGTATTTCGGTCATTTTTCTCTCTCCCATTTCCCCTCGGTTCAACTGATTAAAGATTAAACTAGAGAGAACGGTTGGATTTTGCGTCTTCACTTTCCTAACCTCTAAATTTGTCTCATAAATGAGATTTTGAGCTTAATTTAGTGGACAAGGCACAAAATTATCTAATTTCTAGTAAATTTTGAATTCTTCCCAACTTGTTGTATTAAAAAAAATGTATAATAAGTTGAAAAATACTTAAATTCCTACCGACAAATAGGAAACGGAATGTTGTATTCACCGCTATTAAATATTTCAAGGTTAAGAAAGATAAATATAAAATAGACTTTTTCTAAAAACAAAAAGAATATATTGAGTTGCTAAGGACAAGATTTGGTCCAGTAAAAGCTAACAAATTTTAATTTTTTACAGGAAAAATATATGAGCAATCTTGTTCTCACACACCATTGACTGATTGACAATCAAATAGATAAATGTAAAAATAAAATTATTTTTTAAAAATAATTGATTGTCAACTTTGAATAGTGGTGAAACTATTTTTTAAAAATAATTGATTGTCAACTTTGAACCGTGATGAGGACAAGATTTGTTCCTACGTATTTTTTCCATGTATAACAGATTAGTGGAGTTAAAAATAGTCTAATAAATTTGCTAACTTTGAAATTTCTAGAATCATTAAATATAAATTTAAAATTTTAAGTATCTATTAAATATAAAATAGGAAGGACAAATATTTATTAGAGGTAACTTTGAATATTAGATATATTTTAAAGTTAAACAATTTATTAGAGAAACCAAAATTATGATTTATTTAGTTATAAATAATATTATTTATGACCACAATTTTAAAATGATAAAATTTTTCTTAATTATAAAATTTTTAATTCTAGGTAATTTTATTAAGTAAATAATGTTGTCACGTATTTATTTTTCTGAAAATCAGTTAATTTAATATAATGTGGTAGATAGGTATCATATACAACATATTTTATTTTTGCCTGAAAATACTTAGATATATTTACCAGCAACCAATCGACACCTACTAAAAATTTGAAATTCTTTAAAATATATATGAAATATATTTTATCTATCTATATTTCTCTTTCATACATGTCAAATTTTAATGGTGGTAAGTAAAATGTTGGTATTGAGCGATTGGCATCTAAATATTGTTTATTTTATATATAACTACTTTAATTTGTTTGGTTGTTGCCATACCATTAAATTAGTCAATTAAAAAAATATTTTTTAGCATAGTTGGGTAATTAAACATCTCTGGACTCCTGACGTAACATTCTAGGAAAAGCAATTATTACATAAATTTATTAATCAAATCTAAAAACATGGTTGAAACTTCTTTTAATATTTAAGAACTACAATCCACCGGTATCTATAAACTCAATTTATAATTTACCCAAATAAAATCAGAGTGTAGAGAAACAGTTGGGATAATAAAATAGGGAGTTTATAATTCGAAAGGTTTAAAAATTGTCTTTAAACTTATATAATTTACCTTTTAAATTTATATATTTAAGTAATTTCTAACTATAAAAAGGTTAAAGAAAGAACTCTGAAATTCAAATTCTGTGAAACACATGTGAAGTTTAAAACCCAACTGATGTGCAGGCATCTTTACTGGGAGAGGGGATCACCGGAAAGGGAATTCTAGCGCAATTGAACCTGGAAACTGGAGTTCCGATTTACGAGGCGGAGCCTCTTCTTCTGTTCTTCATCTTATTCACTCTGCTCGGAGCCATCGGAGCCCTAGGAGACCGTGGTAAGTTCATCGACGATCCGGAAACGGCCGGACTTGAACGCGCCGTCATCCCTCCCGGCAAGGGCTTCAGATCCGCGCTAGGTCTCAAAGAAGGAGGTACTGTAACTGTACAATCGACGCCATTATTGTATTGTTCAATCAAATCTTGATAAATCTTACAGCAAAATTGAGAATCGATCATGACGTTGGCGGCTCTGTTTTTTGTGAAGGTCCTTTGTTCGGATTCACGAAGGCGAACGAGCTGTTCGTCGGAAGATTGGCGCAGCTAGGGTTCGCGTTCTCGCTGATCGGAGAAATTATTACAGGTAAGGGAGCGTTGGCGCAATTGAACATCGAAACTGGAGTGCCGATTAATGAGATCGAACCGCTGGTTTTGTTGAATGTTGTGTTCTTCTTCATTGCTGCTTTGAATCCTGGAACTGGTAAATTCGTCACCGACGAGGAGGAAGATGAATGAACGGATCGGATCGACT
The DNA here is from genome assembly GCF_001995035.1 of Momordica charantia. Next base: position 763,123 of record NW_019104505.1, read on the forward strand.
CTGTTTTTTTTTTCTCTGTACATGGACTTAGCAAATCTTCGTATTTTTCCTCTAGCTTGTGTTATTATTGCGTATTTATTTTTCATGAACACTCTAAACAACGAAATCAAATGACCAAAACTTTGGCTAGTGAAGTTTTAGGAAACATGAGTCTCTTTTTTTTCTTCTTTTTCTTTTTTGTTGGCTAATTGTATAACGTTTCCGAGAGATTTAGAATCTTAATTTAGCGTTGACGAGTGAACACTCATATTTACTACGATTAAATTTTGACAAGTACGGAGAGAAAATTATTTTTCCTATTAAACAAAAAAAGAAAAAACTTACAATTTCTTGATGTGTCTAATTAATTTCTAAATATTTGTTCTGACTTTTGAGTAGGTACCATTTTTATTCTTTAAAAAAAAAGTAGATAACAGTTTTTTTTATTTAAAATAAATCAGAAACCACTACTTAGGTAGTAAACTAACTCTATGTTGAGTACTTAAAAAATGTTATACTATCACGAAAAAAGAATAAGGAAAAAAAAATGTAAGTATAACACAGGATTGTAGTTCTTAAAACCATTGATAACTCATTCTAAATTAGACTGGAAGTTTGAACTTTTCTATTATTCTTGAACTCAATAAGAATAATAAATAAAAAAGAATAATATTATATTTACTTTTGATGTTATAAATTTGAATTCTTACACATATGCGGTAACTTTTTTTTTCAGAGAAATTTGTATTACTTGTTTAGAGGGATTTATGTTCAAATTATTGAGGTTGGATTGGATTGATGTAGTAGCTTTTATAAAATGGATTCTTGGTTTAAATATATTAAGTAGATGGAGTTTTAAGCTAATAATAATAATAAATTACAAATGACTCCAACCAATTAAACCAACAATCATACATATGTATCGCTAAAAAGAATAAAAATAAAGTTATATAGGATTGAATTGGAATTTTTTTATTATTTTTTATTTTTTATTTTGAGTTTGAACTCTCTGGTCTTTTAAATTAGTAAATAATGCTATCAACCTTTAAGCTGACAAATTGAATACATTCCTGAATACAAAATTGATAAAGTAAATCAGTAATTATCATGATATTTATCAATTAACATCTATAATAAATTACCTCACATTTTAAAATGCTATATATATATATATAATATATTTTTCTTGATTAAATTATACCTTATGTTGTTCAATTTTGTGGTAAGTTTCAATTCTACCTTTAACCATCTATATCATGCTATCAACTTTGCCATTATAAATAGAATGAAAATGTGACAGTGACGGAGAGTTGCAAAAAGAGAGGTACACACGGGCATATATAGTTTCATTTATGCTCCTAAACTTGTAATAATTTGTATATATGTCCCTATTATTTTAAAAGTTTCATTTTAACCCATATCCCTTAAAATTGTTTCAAAACAATCCTATTCCACTAACTTCCTTATTCTAATGAAGACGAAAATGTAGCTGTGAGTTATAAAAGGGAAGTTTACACATAGGCACAAAAATGAGTGGAAGGGTTTTTGTCAGATTTGAAACTGTGTCGATTAGGGAGGGAGGTATATCTGAGGATCAGAGTTTTAGTAAAATTTTGTCGTTTAAAGGGGAAAGCCACACACCATTAGAAAGACCACAAACTAGTAAAAATGGTGCCAATTAGGGAGGAAAACATATTTGAAGATTATAATTATAAAAATTGCATAATTTAAAAGGAAGCCATACACGAGAAAAATCAAGGACCAGTAACAAAATTAGCATATTGGTAAAGACAGAGGAAYGTGGAGTCTAGAGAGACTTCCAAGAAGGATATATGTTCGTGAAAGAAAACTTGTGGAAGAGTTGGAAGCTAGAAGGAAAAAAATTAACTAGTGAAGGAAGATAATTTTCATCATCAAAGGTACGAAATTTATTCATAGTCCATCGATTCGATTGTCTGGCCTCATATTTGGTCTATCATTCATGATTTGTTAATTGATTCATCGTATTTTTACTCAAATTCACTGTATTTTTAAAAGGAAAAGTCGACGAAATGATATTTTTAAAATAATTTTAAATTTTAAAGGTAGAATCGAGGAATAAAAAAATAGAGACATAATTGAAACTACAAAAATTATTCGGTATGATTTAAATATTTTGCTGACTGGGTAAAGTTAACAGCACCGCTCCCGTTAGAAGCCAAAAGCCCCCGTTGCAAATTTCCTTCTAACAACGAACAGAGAGTTCCCAGTCAGCCGTTCCCTCCATTTTCCTACAAACAATGAAGAAAAGAGTTCCCAATCAACCGTTCCCGCGGGTTCGTCGAGTACTGATGATCCGATTCTTCATCATTGTAGCTCTGTGAACTGGAGATTTCTAAGATTCCACCATTTTGACACTCGTTCAAGAAAATCAATGACAGGAAAATCTTCAAGCTTCTCTTTAGTTATATATCCGTCGCCGTCGAAGCCTCCATTGAATGCGCTAAGAACAATGGAGAAATCAACGATGCTAACGCTGGTGGAGTTCACCTCCACTCCTTTTCTTCTGCGTCGCCGTCTACTTTCTCTGTTAGAGATGTTTCTTACAGGTTCTCCCTCATTCTCTCTCTCTGAAGATTGATTGCTTTTTAATCTTTCAAATGATTAGGTTTCTGATAATAGCCTCCCCTGTTTCGTTGGTAGGGCTAGGGTTAGAAATTTGGAATTATGTTCTTCTCTGATGGGTTAATATATTCTCAATAAATGTCAATATCCAAATCGTGTTGGAATAAGTGGATTGCCTACCAGATATTTGAATTTATAACTTCAACTATGGGATGTCGATGGGGAGTTTTTTGGTAGCCATTCAATTGCGAACAATTGCAAATTACTAACACAAAACCATTTCTTCTGGAAGTCTATTTCACCATAACACGAAATGGGTTTGAGTTGCTTAACCCAATCGAGCTTTCAGTACCTTAGGCCCTGGTTACCATCTGAAGCTTGGACCATCTGATTTCATGGCCTATACCCTTAAAACCAGCTGTGCCTAAATTGTCACCGCTCCTCTTTCTCTGAGTCACGACATTGTTTGTTCAATGCTTAGGCACCGTCAAATACATAGTAATATTTGATTAAATGCTGATATTTGACCCTTTTTCTAGTAGAAATGTTACAGTTGGTCGATGATAATAGCTATTAATGTTTGCAATTATGTGCGAACATATAGAGAGCACTTTTCTAGTAGACTTTGTTTTGGTGGCCAATCAACATTCTCTTGGAACCTTATTTTTTAATTTTTTTTCCTTAAATTTGTAGAGTTAAGAGGTTACTGTAAGAAAGGTATATTCATCGTGTCAAGAGACCATTGTATGAAGGTAACAGTCATGGAATTTGTCTAAGAAGTTTTGTCTGCTTTCGCCAAAAATTTGTGAGTAAGGAGGGTTAGTGATGAAGGAAGAATTTGGAGTGCTGAGCTTGTTTTGCCCGGTGGTTTATCTTCTTCTACCGGAAAAAAAGAGGAGTCTATAGGCTACGAGAAATCTAATCATCTATATATTCTGCATATTTTAAAGAAGTGGAAGCAAAAGCTGCAACACCAACGAGATACAGTTAACTCCTATTGGAATAGAACTAGTAAAAAGTTCACAGTGCATTCTTTCTTTCTTTCTTCCTCTCTATTTTGGTTTTGATTCTTGGACAATAATATTTTCCTAGTACATTTAGATTTCAGATATTCTATGTCTGTTCCTTAGTATGGTCAGTAGTGGCTACATTTGGGTTTAATGGTAGATTACCAGAAAACTGCAGAAAGGAAGATAGTACTAATCGATTATGTAGAAAGTTTAGACACCATACTCTGGGAATTTCTACAAAAATGTGACAGCAATTACCCAAGTATGGTGTTGTATTAGCACAACTAGTTTTCGCATATCAGTGTGATGATATGACATTAGAGCTTAAGCCTACATAGTTTTACTTTCAAACTTTATTCATCGTATATTCAAGATCTTCTTCACTGGTAACATAATATGGAACAATGTTTAGAACAGTTGGTGGAATCTTTATAGTCATTTGTTGAAAAATTTTGGATCCACTCTTTAGACTAAATTCAACAAACCAAACTCAAGATACAACATACCTCCCAAGCCTTGTAAGTCGTAACATATTCTGTGATGTTCGACCGCCAAAGTTTGACGAAGGAAGCCCAACAAGAACAAGTTTCAGAAACAACCCCCCCACCTTCACCTATTAGGCAAAATCTCATGAATACAGCTGAGACTGAGAGTCAACATAATGAATCATTAAAATCTAGAACAGAATTCCAAGTTTCTCCATCATATCTGTTCTGACAGCCAATGAGTTAAAGTATTATTGAATAAAACTTGTTTTTCTTTTAATAGAAAAGTTAAGAAATAAAAGCAACGAAGAGAGTTGCGGAACTGATGGAAGAAGCAACGCAGTGAATTAGTGTCGGTTTCCCATAGAAGCATGTGGGCAGACACGTTGAATTGTTTAATCACTCATTATTTTCTTCCACCATATTTCTTTGTCCAGTTTGCTACGTGTCCTAAGCCGTGCCTCTTAAACACAACCACATGAAAGAGGCTCCATGTATTTTATTTTGTTCTCTCAGCCCACCAGAATTTCTGGAGGAATTTTTCTTTTCTTTTTTGGTGGGTCTGTGAGGTAAAACTCGTCTCATCACATCTAAACAGAAAGGGAAATTTTAGAACCTAAGATTATCCCCTATGGTTGTTTTACATAAATCAGAGGGTTTCTTTTTTAATATAAAATTCCATGTAAATTTGTCCAATCTTATTAGAACTCTAAAACATTAGAGACAAAATTTTATTTTGACTATCTTTTTTTTTAGAAAATTTATTTTCGCTATTAATTACGACTGTGATATGAAATGATATGAGATATTGAAATCATGCTTATTTGAACACAAGTTTTCACCTCTAATAATAAGTTGCGTGTCCAATTTAATCGGCAATTGGTAAAAAATAACAGTAACCCAATATTTAAAATTGGTAAAATATATCATAAGTACGGCGTTAAAATATTTCACTTGACACTTTTTTTATTCTCTAATAATTACTTCAGTATTTATTTTTTTCTCCTCTCTTATGGAATTATTTTCGAAAAGAGAAAAGAGAAGAAAACACATCGATGGAACATCTTATTCTAATAATAGTGGATTGTAATTGGGTATTGAATGTATTTAACCAAAATGACTAGATTTAATTTAAATAGACAATTTTGGTTATCATACCATCATTTTACAGTATAAATACTAAATGGTATCCTATTTTTTTCCCTTTTTGTTATTTTTTTTTTCTGTTTCTCTCTTTCGTCTCCTCTGTTGAATGCATCATTTTTGTGTGTTTTTTTTTAATTTAAATCATAGCGATAAGATTACTTTTATTATATGAACAAAGTAAATCAAAGGAGCTTTATCTTATCTTTCATGGATTTGGGAGGGGGAAAAAGACAGATTCTCAACAACTCATTTTCCCTTTAGTTTCTTATAATAATAAAAAAGAAACAACTCATTTTCCCGGAAATTCACTTTTGGGAAATTGTTTGTGGAACCTAAAGAGTAAATAGTGAGGCAACCATGGTTGGAACTTGGAAGAAAATATAGGAAATTGAGCCCTAGAGAGAGAGAGATGAATACAAGGGAGGGTAGAGAAAGTCAAGACATGTGAGCTCAGCTGTTGGAAGGGACTTGTGTGTGTTTGAGAGAGAGAGAGGAGAGGGAAAAAAGAAGGGGAGAAATGAGGGAAAGTACAGACAAAGACCAACCAAAGTTAGTGTATAAAGGCTATTATTCATAGAAATCTTCTTTTAGCTGTGATAGAAATTCACTGTTTATAGATTGTGTGACCCAAAATAAGATGCTTATCTAAAGTTAGTTTGACTTGGGAGGAGTGACATGTGAAAGCAAGCTATCTCTTGTAACCAAAGCTTCTTCACTTTGTATCTTAGCATAGCACCAATTTCACTTCACTCTGTATAAAATATTCTGGTGGAACAAGGGGCAGAGGGGTCCTCATTTTCCCTTCCTCCATACACTATGTTTCAGGTCATATTACTTTTTCCTTTTCCCTATCCACCTCCCAAGAAAGAGAGAGAAAGAGAGATGGTTAGATACAAGTATCCATCAAAAATATTGAGTTGTGTAGGTGGAAGATGTAATATGTAACCAACCCTTAGCCTTATTATGGATTTTCCCAAGATAAAATTGCCTTATTATTTATATAATAGTTCCAAATCCACTTCTTTTCCTGAAACTGATGACCTAATTTGGTCAATGTAAAATGATTAATATCTTCTCGGATGATATCTATGCCTTCTTTAACATGACACTCCACATCTTTTTTTTTTTTTTTTGTGATATGACACTCCACATCTAAACTTTAAAGAATAACTCACTGTGTCTTTAAATAATCATATTCATCATTATTTGATATGCCTTATTATTATTATGATCATTTTAATTCTACAGTCATCTATTTCAAAATCATGGTTCAATTTGATAATAAATTTTTTTTCAAAACAAAAAAACTTATGCTATTGAGTGTTTTTTTTTTTGCTCCACAGATGAAAATATAATAGTTATAGAAAATGCCTTAAATTATTTATGTTTTGAGCTTGAGTTGTTTTAGATAGCTAGTTTTGCAACATAATAAAATCATAGGACAATTTGCCATATAGAAAAAGACAATGCATGCATAATTTGGGTCATACATAGCTGAAAGCGTTTAATCAGTGGCGTTGGTGTTGGTTTTTGGTTGATGAAGTTGGGTGAAGATTCATGTCTTGTCATTTTCGTCAGCGCGCCACAATGAGCTTTTCTTTCCTGGACCTCAATTTGTGGTCCTTTTCCAGATCAATGGTCCTCTTGATCAAGAGGGCACTTGTGACAAATTGCCCTTGTCAAGGACACTGCTAAAAGATGTAGGCTCTGCCTATTCTAATCTTCCCTTATGGACACAGACTTTTGCTCATTGTGAAAGAATATCTAGGCTGGCGTATATTATTTCAGTTTTTTAGAACAAAAATTTACCGAAACTTGTTTTATTTTCATTTGTTTGTCCTTATAGATAGTCTATTTTTTGAAATATAGAAAGTTTTTCTTCTTTCTTAGATTATATATTTGTGAATAATGATTTCAAACACCCAATATTTGATTAATTATATAGTTTTTCAAATTCTTTTATTTCATAGTTCAAAATTTGCAGAACCAAGACAACTCTAGGCCAAATTGTGGCAGTGTCGCTAAGGGCCCTCTTGCTCCATCGTTTCCCATTTTGTACACACGAATGGGAAAATTCCTTCTTCATTGGTTTATTTAATTGCTGTGTTTGATTTGATATTCAAGCATTGTACATTAGGAAAAAAAGAGATATTGCAATCACATTACAGAAGCTCATTCACAAATTGTTAAACCTGCAATAGCTCAAATAAAAAAAAATTAAGTAATTGATTTGACTCAAATCTTTATACAAATCACATTTGAATTCCGATTCACCCATAGATATTCTCCCTTGCCTATTCACTGTTTCTTGACCTTGTCAGAGTTCTCATCCAGCCTTTCCTTGTCTTAACTCCTTCCACGTGGCAGACTGTCCCTTTGTTGGACCTTTTCCTTCTGATGAGCTGGAAGAGGTGGCCAATCCGCTTCCGCCACCTAAGCGAGGCACGGGTCTTGCCATGTTCTATCACAGTCTTGGTCTCCTTGGAGTCTTTGGTCAAGTGGTGATTCCATGACAGGCTGCAGTTTTCCAGGGACACCTCTGATACCTTGTTCTTCTCCCATGACCCAACTCCATTTTTCCCAAAGTTGATTGAGATGAATGAGTCTACATAATTTATGTGTGGGCCCACATAAAAAAAATTAAAATTTCTAAAAATCCAAAAATACGCATCCCTCAATCAGATATACGATTAACTAAGAGAGTGAGAGAAAAAAAAAAAGAAAAAACTTGGAAAGATACTAGTCAGTGTTGTCTAGATGTGAACTTCTGTTTTGTTTTCCTTGTCTTTTTTCTCCCCCACTTTGCTTCAGAATTTAACCCCAAAATTCTGTTTGGTTTCTGTCTAATCTTTGAGATTACAGAATTTTGTCTATTCTGGTTCTCTGTAATAATTCGAACAATTCAAACCTGCACTTTTCTCAACTGTTGTAAAACAGTCTCCTCCACCATTATTCACTCTGTTTCTTTTTTATTCTTGTACTTTCTGTGTTTCTGACACTGCAACCTTCTGCCAAATCACTCATTTGCCATTCCACCGTTTTTTATTTCCTCGGTTAGGTTGCATTTAACCCATTTTTGAAGTCTCATCCTTTGAATAGCCTTTATTCCATGGTAATGGAATTGAACCAACTACACATAACACACCTACAAACCCCTTATTGACTTTTCATTTTTACCAGTTTCTCTACCCCACAGCTGAAAGACTAAGGATGAAAACTTTCTTCATGATTCTGATACTTGAAACTAGGAAAAGTTATATAGTTATATATATATATAAATATATATGTACGTATGTATATAAAGCTGAAAAGAAAGTACCTTCATGACTGGTGGAGGCTTCATCATCGGAATTTTCCGGCTTTGGGTGCCGGAATTCGAGACGGGTGATGAAAGAGCTAAAAGCGAAGATCTTGGAGAGGTTAATGGGAGTTTTCCGGCAGGTCCGGGCTGAGGAGTGGTGGCGGCCTCGCTTGGAGGCCAGGATAAGAAGCCTCTCGTTTAAGCACAAAGCGCAGACACCCACCACTATTTCTTTTGGATGGAAGTAACAGGAGGAGATTTGATCTCTGTACACATTCATGCTTTTTTGGAAGGCAAGAAAGTTGAGAGGAAAATGTGAGGCGAAGGGAGAGAAAATATGAGGGTTGGAGGTGCGTTTGGTGTTGGTCATTTATAGTA
>NW_019104505.1:772115-822818 GCF_001995035.1 Momordica charantia
TTTGGCCCACAAAGGTAGATTTCTTTTAGATAGCCATGTTGCGAACATCTAACTTCAACTCCTCTCCCATTTTCATGTCAAAAGAAAGAATGAAAATTTTATTCCACTAGAGACTTATTGGGTAATTGGGAATTTTTAACCCACTTTTTACTTCCATTTGGACTCCTAACCCATTTTCTACCTATTCTATCCTAATTTTTTACCCATTTTCACTTTGTCACTGTGTAAAATTATCAAAATATCCACATTTTTCAAAAAAGCAAAATTGTACACAATTTTGGTTTCCTCCATCAATGTCTTACCTTAAACCATCAATGTCTTACCTTAAACCGTACACTCAACTTTTTAATTTGGAGAATCAATTACCGATCTAAAAAATATATCATTTAATTTAAAAAATCAATTACAAATTGAAAAAAAAATTCTTAACTCCTTAATTTGAAGAACTAATTATGAATCTAATATAGAAAAAATCTATAAAGAATGGTTGAAATTATATAATGAAATATTAAATATTTAATAGTTTAATTTGACATAATTCATTGCATAAATGCCTAGATTTAATTAAAAAACAAAAAGTCTAGATTCATCAATCTCGTGCCAAAATTGCATGAATACCCAAAATTTAATTAACAAAGAGGGCCAAGAATAAATACCCAGATAAAAGAAATGGAATTAGATGCTATCCCAGGCTGAGATTGCATAATCTGGATTGAGATTGCATTTTAGACTATCTCAGATGGGATTGGATTTTGCTATCTCGATCCAGGATAGCGTGCAATTCCAGTTTTTTTTTAAAATATATTTGGGCATTTATTCTTGGCTCTCATTTTTAATTAAAATTTTTTGGGTATTTTTTCCAATTCGTAATTGATTCTTCAAATTAAAAAGTTAGATTTTTTCTATATTAGTTCCGTATTTGAAAAAAAAATCAAGAAGATCGAGATTAATTCACTTATAATTTTCTTTTTATGAGTTTCCAAAATTTTGACCAATTTTATCAAAATGGAAAAAAGATTGAAAACAAAAAGAGAAAAAAAGAAAAGAAAAGAAAGTTTGGAGAAATAAGAAGTTAGAGAAAAAAAAAAGGATGCAAGGATGTTTTAGTTTTAACACAGGTGCAAAAAGTGAAAAAATGTCGGAATAAAAAAAATATTGAAGGATCATAAATAAGAGTTTTTAAAAATTGGTAAAAAAAATCTAAATTACCCAAACTTCTTTGATTCTGGCTTTTTCTGAAGCTCCCCCACTATAAATATGTGTAGATAGTTTAGGGCATTCAAAGGGTTCAAAAAGACTCAAAAGCTGCACCCAAAGTCGGTACAACTACTAAGCCAAATCACTTGTCGCGTGCCAAAATTGTTGGGGCATGTTTGACTTCGCCGTTCTAATAAACCTCAATTTATGAACTTTGAATTTATTGAATCTATATTTGTATGTTTGTATTGTTATTATAGGGACTTTTAACTTTGTGTAATTTTCAATTGTATATTTATATAAGATGGTTTCACAAATTTGAAATTTGAATTTATATCGTGTCTAAGATTAATAAGTTATAAGTTTACAGTCTAGAATACTTAAATCTATACACTAAATATAGATTTGGATTCTTAATTTTGGGTATACAAACTTAACTCACGAGTACCTCCCAAATAGACATTTGACTCACACATTAACCCATATACTCTGAAACCCAATTACCAAAATATGCCTTTACTTTTTGCACATACCAATCAAACCATAGGTTTCTAGAACTCAGTTCCTCATCCTCTTGTTTCATTCTAAACATAAACTACATTAGCTTCTAACCTTTACAAAAAGTACCTACACCAAACTCCAAAGTAGCTGATGGAAGCAGAATTTTCCCAAAGCTTTTAGAGCACTGTAGGCACTGGAATCCTAATAATAAAAAAAAAATGAAAAGAAAGCACTCAGGAAGCACATTCGTGGGAGGAAGAAAGAAAAAAGAGGATAATACGATAAAGAATAATAATGGAAACAAATGAATGGGGAGGAGAATGCAGTGTGGGCTGGCTACTAAAAAAGTAGAGAAATCTGGCAATTAAAAGGCTTAAAAAGCAAAAGGGAAGAGAGAAAGTAATGGCCACAGCCACATGGGAAGATGGAAAGAGAGAGTGGCTGTTTCAAAGTAAGGTTGGGTGGGTATTTGTCATCATCATCAACCAGAATGGGTATCTTATAGTTATGTTTTGGTTCAGTTTCATGGACCATTATATTTGATTTATTTCTTCCAATTAGCTCCATTCCATGTCCTGTTCTACTACTCTTTGGGGATCTAGTTTCCAAGAATCAACTGTCTTTTCTCCTTTTTTTCTTTCTTTCTTTCTTTCTTTCTTTCTATGATTGTGTAGAAATGATAATATTTTTGTGCCCCCAAAAATAGATATTTAGAGAGAAGATTGACGGGTCTAAATATGTGTTTATTGCTCTCTCAATAATAGCACATGCACCGTCAATTATCTGAACCTAGACTTGAAAGCTGAGTGTTGTGTTCCTCCATTAGTTATGAATGGTTCAACTTAGAAAATTCAATTAGACTTGAAAGCCACGGAGTGGTCAATTGTCAAAATATAGGCCTTTTATTATTATTATTATTATTATTATTTGTTTGAAAAGTGTCAATATTAATATTCATAAAGTTATATCTCAAAATCAATTGACAATGAGAGGAGTAGTCTACTTATATACTTCTTAAGAGTGACAACCACATACCAAATCTTGGTTTCGCCACAATGAATTGACAACTCATTATTTTAAAAAAGAAAAACCATCTTTTTGCATTTCATTCTTAATTGTCAAACATTTAATGGTAGTTTAGACGATGTCTCTTATATACTAGTAACTAGTAGGAGTTAAATATTTTCTCTTAGATTATAAATCGTGTCGTTGAGTCACTTATATTTTCATATTGACGGTCAAAACTTAGACTTGAAGTAAGCCCTCTTGTCATCTTGTGCTGGTTTATGTAGCACAATTTAGTTGGTTTAAAATGAGTTTGCTCCAGAGCCTGCTCCATGTTGGATCCAATTAGGGTACTGGCCGTGCCCATCGGTGGTCAGTTCTATTTCATGGCAATGACCGGCCTATAGTTAGGCCTAGTTCTGAATTGGATCATATGCACTGGGCAAGGCCCAAAGTCGAGCTAAAATTCTCCTCTTAGAAATCTCAAACCTTGAGACACCAGACAAAAATGAAAATTTTTTTATTTTTAGACATTTTTGCAATATGGGTCTGAAAAGAAGTTCATTTATGAGATTAAGATCTACCGGCTCTTTCGTTCTTGATTCTTATTTCTAGTAAAAAAAACTGAAACTTATAGCCCCAACATCGTGATAAAATAATTTTCTTGTTTGTGTTTTGGAACAAATTGAAATTGGAAAAAAAAAAACATGGTTCCAAAATTTCTATATAATTTTGAAAATATTCCTAAAACATGAAAAACAAAAAACATAACTGCAAAATGCTAAGATTTCTAAAGAAAAATAAAAACAAAAAACAAAAAATAGAAACATTATCAATGAATATTGTAACCATATGATTTCAAACCGTACGTCTACAATGGTCATACATTACTAACTCTTATAAATGATTAAGTGGTTGGACATCAATAAGTTGGTTTGACTTCACTCTCCCTTTTTCTAGATTGCGTCATTAAGAATTGGCTCGAAGATCTAGCACCTTTTTTTTTCAGTAGGTAGTTTGAGTGATCTGAAAACATTAGGATGTTAGATTCATGCTCATACTGCGTTAAATATCCCTTTTGAATAGGGAACGCCAATTTGGTGCTGCATCTGTTCACCCAAAAGGTATAGATCCATTTTCAGTGGGCTTAATAGAAACCAAAAAGAAGAAGAATGCAATCCAGGACCTTCCAACATTGAATGGAATTAGAATAATTTTCTCAACTTCCAAGCTCTGTTTTCTAAGGTGCAAAGAGATAGTTCACATGATGTGAACACTTATTCTGAATTCCCATCGAGCTAGCTAAAAAGTTGCAATTCATTATGCTAACACAAAGGATGATAAGCTTGTTAGTTGTTTTACAGATTGCAGCAGTAGGCTGAGTGATTGTTAATTAGATTACAATACAACTTACAACTTACAACTTCCAAGGGTCAGGCTTCTGTCGTAACTCTCTAACTAAACCAACTAAGCCAGAAGCCAGAAGTTCTTCTGCCATCTGGTGTTGATTACATAGCCACCCATGTCTCTGCTCTGCTTTCTCACTCCAATGGTCAAGCACTCTGCGTTATTTATGCAATGATCCACCAGATCTCCCGCCCCACCACTTCCACGAAAGCTGCAAACAGTTCAACAACCAGATTTAAGTTAAAAAATGAGTTGGAAAGCCATGAATATAATGGGAATTATGTCCGTGAGATTTCGACCCACCAACTGAGAAACGATGGTCTTCTCTGTCCCAGAACCAGCACCGACACCTCCAACTTCTTCACTTGATTCATCACTGTGGCCAGCTTTGGCCCCTGGATCACCAGCACTTCCACCTCCACCTGAAAGATGTCACATTGAACCTTAATTTTTACAACTGTAAAACACATTACACAGATTATACTCATCATCTACTCTCCCCACGAAGTGAAATCTATCAAACACAGTATTATAAGACAGACTACTTCTCATTGCACGAGATCTGAGCAGCAAAGATGAAGTGGATATGCTAGGAAAAGAAAAGGAGGAGAATTGAGTTCCCTTCTAACCTCAGGTCTAGAAGCCTTGCAGAGGGAACCAAGAGAAGTAGCAGAGAAAGAGGAAGAGGAAGAAGAATCTGCAGAAGAAGAAGAGTGGGCAGAGGAGGTAGGGATGACATGAAGAAGAGTAAGAACATCGCCCTTGTTAGCCACATGAGTTAGCGCCCACATGGTTGCATGGTTGGCCTGTGAAGTCTGATCCACCACCACCATCACCCTCTTCCTCCTAGACATTCCGCCGCTCTCGATCCCATACAAGTTGTTAACACCGCCCTCCATCTTCTGGCCCCAATGGCTTCCCTCGCCACCCCACCTCCTAGATGTAGATTTGGAGCCCTCCCTTGTACTTATCTGCCTCAGAAACGATTCGGTACTTGGCATTTTATCGAACACCACGTCTGCAGCAGTAGCAGCAGGAGCTCCTGCTTTATAGAGCTGAGCAGAATCAGTGGCCTAGATCTGGGTAATGGGTCATTAATCTTAAGGGAGGAGAAAGACAAAAAATTGATGGATGGGACTGGGCTGAGCCCTGGGAGATGTGGGGTTAAGTTAAATTAAGAGAGGAGCTATGGTCTAATGGTTGGGAAAGGACTGAGGGAAGTGCTGAGGAGAAGCAAAGAAAGCCATAATTTCGAGCTCTCTATGAACAGATCTTAAAGCGTCACGGGAAGTGCTTGGGTGGGCAGGCGTGGCTCTACTGAACAGCACACACAAAGAAATGAAACACAATCACTGCTGTCTGCGTATCATCATGAAAGGTAAGGATTCCCTCTGTACTCTCTCTCTTTCAAAATATTTTACTTCTTTTTTGAATATTTCTTTTGGAACTTTTCACCAGAATCTGCAACCTAAAGTGGGCAAGTACCGTCAGATGAATATCAATATTATTTCTGACAAAATATAAATAAATTAGATTGTTGCTTGATGATTTGTTTAGGGTTTTAGAATTTTAAATTTAAAAAAATTAGACGTTTGATGTTATACTATTTGTTTTCTAGGATAGGCCAAAAACATTAAATTAGATTGGTGTTTTCATCTGGGGTCTCTTTTGACAACGTTTATGTTTTTTGTTTCAGTTTTAAGTATGATAAACTTGTTTTTTGTTTCAAGTGGGAATAAGAAAGAAGAAATTTGTTTTTGGTTATTTCCAAAATTTCTATACATGAGAATATTCTCAAAAAATGAGAAATAAGAAACAAAGTTAGTTGTAAAATACTTTTATTTATTAAGAATATTGAAAATGAAAAACAACAACTTTACCAAATTGTTGATCCTTAACTTTCATGATTAACATTAAGAAGAGGAGTTCTGAAGTTTGGGTCTAGGAAGTTTTAATTTGTATAATTTATATTTAATCATAGAAACTTAAATTTGGTTGTATTGTATTTAGTTTACAGGTTTAAGGTTTGTAAAAATCAAAGGGGAATTTAATTGTTAAACGTTGACGTTTTGAAAATTTTCTACACATGAATAGGCGACACAACAATGAAATAATAGGAAACATTGTCAAAATCAAAGACTTTAATACAGTGTACAGAAAGAGAAAAAGAAACGCAGCGTCCAACGAAAAGAAATTTGCTTCTTCTTCTTTCTTTCTTTCTTTCTTTTTTTTTTCCCTCTTTCTGAAACGTCTTCTTTTTACCCCCTAAAAATGGACATAATAATGATACTCTGATAGCAATTTAAGTTGGGTCGAATCCTTGAACATTGTAATACTTTATTACTACTCGATTTGCGGATAGGATCAGATGATTGATTTGTTTAATATGTAATATAAATGATCCAAAAACTTGATTAGCATTATGATTTTATGTCAAATATTATTTTCATTTGTGATACTTTTTATTTTAGTTTATTATTTTTTTTAGTACAACATGTAAGGTGAGAGATCGAACTTACAATCTCTTAGTTAGAGATATATGTCAATCGTTGTTGAATTATGCTCGTTTTGATTTATTTTGATCAATATAGTTTCAAAATATCTATTTTAGTTTGTGTACTTTTTAGTTCATGTATTTTGTATAGGTCTATTTTGATCTCTGTGTTTTTAAAATGTGATAATTTTAGTTCTTTAATCTCATTTATTTTTATCACAATTTTAACTTGACAATTCACCCACAAAATTTTTTTTAATAATGATATAAATTTTGTATTAAAATTTTTGACTAATGGTCACTATTTAAAAGTGAAAAAAATAGATGTTTTGAATTATAAAGATGAAAATTATTTGAAAAATAATTGACCAGTATAAATCAAATTAGAAAAAGTAAAAAATTGGCTACTTAGAGTTAATAAGTAACTTCCTCTTTAACATCCTTAGTATAAAGGAGAAAGTAACCAAGTTTTTCCTAGAAAATAAAAGCATCGCAATAGTATTTAAATCATTATTTTATGTTCCCGTACAAGTTGACACGTGGTGGTTTGGACCTGAGGAAATCAAATTCGGAGGATGAAATCGTCTTTTAGCAATGGAAACACAGATTAAAGAGTACTAACTAATAAGTATGGTGTTGGGTGACATGGGTGGGTCAGAGATATTGAATGAAAGATCAGTAGGGGACTGGCCCGACTCAGTGGCTTATTATATAATATAATAATTATATATATATTAGGAGAAAAAAAAAAGAGTAAAAGTAAAAGAAATAGTATTGATACCGAAACATGTATTTATTATTTAATTTAGAAGGAAATTGGAGGTGAAGGTGGTGAGTATTACTATAATTAAACCAAGATTTTATTTATTGAAGGGAGAGAGAGGAAATGACGAAAATGGGCCCGGGGGAGTGTAATTTGGTGGGGTCACTCTCGTAAATTGGAATTTTCGTGCATCCGAAATCAGAAGGTCGTACTTCTAATAATTGCACCCGCCTAACCCGCTACCTATTCCCCGCCTCTGTTAATTCCACGTCACCCTCCTTCCACGTGTTCACATTTATTCATCCTCTCTCTCTCTATTATTATTTTTTCCTTTTTAATTTCGTATTTTATTTTATTTTTTAATTCTCAACCTTTTTACTCTACTAGCATATACGAAAAGAAGTTCAATTACATCATTCCCTAAAAAGGGTTAAAATTTTTGACGTATGGTTGAATTATTTAATCGAGGAATTTTGAGATTTGTTCCATGTTTAGATTCATRATATTCACCTTTTCCTTATCTACATAATATGTATTAAATAAAAGATGTTGAAGGGTAAAATATGACATACCACGTGGTACATTATCAAAGATCATTCCACGTGACTGTGACATCCAGATAGAGAGGAGAGGTATGTGAATTAACTGATACCACATCCGAATAAGAGTGATCTTAAGATCATGGAAGTATGGTTAAAAAAGATTTAGAAGAATTGATGATTACTACATATACTAACAAGATGCACCTTCTTTTTCGGTTGCTCAATTATAAGAACTTTAAAATTAAGTGTGATTGGCTTGGAACAATTTTAGGTCGAATGACTGCGCAACGGATTTTCTTATAAAATATGTGAGTGGGGATAAAGCATGTTAAAAGGACCATGGAACTCGACCAAAACGTGCTTATATAGATTGAAGTTAAATAGATAGTCAGTGTCACGGTATACACCAAACTATCACACACAAACCATTTGTAATCACCTAACTGGTTATAGAAACCATGTGACAGACCAGAGTCACATGATCCACCTACATATTTTTGTAAATCAGAAATTTCTTACTAACTCGAGTGTTCGAGTATTTGTTATCTTTGTGTATGTCTTCCTCACTTAGGTTAATCTACTTAGCACGATTGGTTGTATCTCTCGCACATGCTCCTAAAGAGGTAAGAATGTGGTATAAACAAAATGACTAATTGAATTATTAAAGCACGCTTCAAATTATACCTCTACCTATTTATGGATCATGTATAAATTATTAGATTAGTTTAGGATCGATGGTGTTAGATGAGTGTGGGGTAAAATAAAAGGCCTAGAAACTGAACTCTGAACGTGTACTACAGAAATCAATATCGTCACGTTAAGTAGTAAACCAGGGCGTACAGTTTGTGGGCATGGGAAATTGGTCCACTCCTCACTCATTTTGTTTTCGAGATTGGAGTTTCAAGTTTTTTTTCTTTTTCTTTTAATATGATTTTTGTCATACAAAACAATTTGCAAGTAGGGACAAATTAGCGTTCCGCGGCATCTCTTCTGATCTCTGCCTCCGCCTCTGCTCCCTCTCCACTCAATAATTTTCAAATATTCTATCTCGCTTCATATTTCGAGGATGTTATTTTGGGCCCCAAAATACAAGGCCTTCCCTTTCCAGATGGGCCTTCTTCCTTCGGCCCAAACAGTATCATGGGCTCCATTTAATGCAACTCTAGATGGGACATCTCTCAAATCTGGCCCACCGCCCAATTTACCTTCTCCATTCTTCCGTTGCTAAAAAACGGCCCATTACAGCCACGGCTCATCAGAGGACCGGCTTTTTTTTTTTGGGAAAATATGGCAAAAATTTTTAAATCACATTTTCGTTTTTTTACCATCCTCATTTTCCCTAATTATTTCAAGAAATCGATATTCCTAGTATCAAATGTATGATTGATATACTCGACATTCGGTATATAGTTATATGACCGATATACCAAGTACTAAGTATATTACTAATAATCTAATATAATCAAGGTAAATCATATCAATCACACTAAATATATTAATGATATACTTTGTATTGGGCAAAATTCTTTAAGTTGAAGTGTTTTTATTGAGTAAAATTGTAGGTTTCTCGTTGATATATCAATATACTTCATTTTATATATATCATTGATATATTTGATATCAGATATATCGATTATATAACTGATATACCGTATATAAAGTATATCACTAATATAACTAACATATTCAATAAGAAATACATTAGTTACACTAAATATGTGAATAATATACTTCAAATTAGATATATCAATTTTCTTTGAGTTTAAAATTTTGACTTAACTGATGTTACAGATTTGTTTATTTATATATCAAGTATATTAATGATAAACTTTATTTTAGATATATCATTGATATAACTACTTAATGTGAAGTAATGGCTAATATACTTGATATCAAGTATATTAGTCATATTATATATATTAATGATATACTCCATTTTAGGTATATCATTTGTGTAACTTATATAATATATTTGATATTAGGTATATTAATGTGAGGTTTTTTTGTTTTTTTTGTTTTGGAAAATTGCTTATTTTAAGGATATAGCCAAGGTTTTTTTTTATTGACCTAAAATTTTAATAATATAAATCATCTGTAATTTTTGTAATAAAGAAATTGGAAGTAAAAAACAAAAGGAGAAATCTATTATTCTAAAATAAAGTTAAATTTGTGTTATCTAACTCTAAACTCTAGTTTTAGGTTACTATTTATAGATAGCCTAGGAAATCTAACTCTCTGTCGGTAAGGACTAATCTAATAACAAATTTAACTTTATTTTAGAAAAATAGATTTCTTCTTTTGTTTTTTACTTCCAATTTCTTTATTGTGTAATATACTCTTGGCTAATGTTTAGAAACTAGTATAAAAAGAGGGTGAAGAGGGTAAGCAAAGAAAAAGGTAAATCATAATTATAAAACGAAGGTAATAATTATTTAAACAAATATAAATTGCAAATAATAATGGAGAAGCTTTTTGCTTATTTTGCTGCGTCAGCAGTTCCTCAGTGTCAAAACCACCCGCTCTACCGCGCCCCGGACACCGCCACCTGCGTCGTTAATTCGTAGAATAAGCCCTTTTTTCCCCAATTTCTGAAAAGTAACTGTCCACCAATAAATAAGCGAGTTTCCAACACGCGCAACTCAGGGAGCGTGAGCTATATATCGTACGAACTCCGGTCAGCTAAAAGAAAAAAAGAAACCAGAAATTCCTTTTCTCAACGGCGCCAATCCTCCGGTTCTGCAGTCGGGCCCACTTAGATGCCAGACCCGCAACAGCAAATACCCGAAATTCCGAAAATATCCCCGCCGGAAAAAGCAACCCGGGATCCAGATAAAGGCTCGAGACGTCGTCGTTTCACTGCGGAACAGGCTTTGCAAGAAAGCGGGAATTTTGAGCTTTACGGTGGACAAAGTAGTCCAAAGAAAAAACTCGAAGATCGAGATTCTGACCTGTGTCTGTTCCCTCTATGCAAAATATTTGTCTGCTTGCCTTCTCCATTAGCTTATTCCTTCCCCCATTTTTCTCCTCTCCTTTTTCTCAAAAACCCTAAAAACCCTTGAAGCTAAGAAAAAGAAAAATACCCAATTTCTTCAGAATCTAGTTGTCATTTTGAAGCCCTCTGAATCGTCTCTCCGGGCACGAAAATGGGTTTCTTATCGAAGTGAAGAATCCCATTTCCCTCGCATTTCGTTTTTCACTCTGTTTGATCTTCAAGCTTCAAGTCTTGGAGAATAGTAAAGTAGGGAGAACCAAAAACGCCATTATTTTGATATCTGATTCAAAAGAAAGCTTCGAATTCCCACTGCTGTACTCTGTTTTGTTCGGAGAGGAGCTTGACAGAGAACAAAGCTTGCAGAATGGCAGATCAAGTGCCGGGTTGTGCCTGTAGAGCTCTGGGTTTCTTTTTGTTTGTTATTTCAACTTCGATTCTGGCCAATGTAGCTTTTATTAGCGCTAAATCAACTATAGAGCCGTGCTCTAACTCCGATTCTTGTAATGCCCTGCTCGGCTACACTCTCTACACTGACCTCAAGGTTTCTGAGGTGGCTTCGCTCTTTCAAATCGACCCCATTTCGATTCTTACCGCCAATGCCATAGATGTTTCATACCCAGATGTCGAAAACCACATTCTTCCTTCGCAGCTCTTCATCAAAATCCCCATTTCCTGTTCTTGCGTCGATGGGATTCGTAAATCGGTGGCGACTCGGTACAAGACTCGCCCGTCTGACACTCTCTCGTCGATTGCCGATTCAATCTACGGCGGTTTGGTCTCGTCGGATCAGATTCGGGAGGCCAATTCCATTTCTGACCCCTCTGGTCTTGATGTAGGACAGACCCTTGTCGTGCCACTTCCTTGTACTTGCTTCAATGGGACAGACAATTCGTTGCCTGCCATTTACTTGTCTTACGTTGTCATCCCCGAAGATACTTTAGCTGGGATTGCGTCGAGATATTCGACCACTATCACTGACTTGATGGATGTGAATGCCATGGGAAACCCGGCGATTAAGCCTGGTGATATTTTGGCCGTCCCCTTGCCTGGTAAGTTTTAGGTTTTCTCTCTTTCTGTTTTTTCTTTTTGCTTCTTCAGAAATTGGTATAAGAAAATTTGGGATATTGGTGTTATTGATCTTCATTTACATATTCATGTTCAAGGCTTTTGTTGAGGATATGTGGTTGATTTTATGAGTTTCATGAATTGTAGTAAACTAACGATGTTTATATGGATATGTTGTCTAATATGGCTGTTTAAGGAAATGAATTGATGAATGCGCTAAGTTTGGTCATAAGACGAGACTCATAACTGATTGTTACTGAAGTTGTGGGGATGTTTATTTGCTTCTTTTTTACAGCTTGTGCATCGAAGTTTCCAAGATATGCCTCCGACTTTGGTTTGATTGTGCCCAATGGGAGCTATGCGATAACGGCGAGTCACTGTGTGCAGTGTAGTTGTGGGCCGGGAAACCTCAAGTAATTCACCAGTTTTTGCTTGAATTATGCAGCGTTCTGACTATCATTGTTTTAATTGGCTTAATGGTTCAATTTGTAACAGTATGTACTGCATGCCCGCTCCATTTGCGGTTTCTTGTTCGAGTATGCAATGCAGAAACAGCAACCTTATGCTTGGAAACTCCACTGCACAGCAGAGTAGTGCAGGTTGCAATGTTACATCTTGTAGTTATGGTGGTTTTGTGAATGGCACGATCCTTACGACGTATGTTCCTCGCTTCTTATTTGGTTTCGATCCTTTCGATTATATTTGTTATGCTGTCTCGACAAGTTCATTTGAACAGTCTTCTTGATCATTCTTTGTTCATATTTCACAGGTTGTCTTCAGGTCTTCAGCCCCGATGCCCAGGTAAACGTTCTTTTCGTTTTGCTTCAACTTCAACCTAGATGACCATAAAACTTACCCTTTAATATTGGAGATCGTAGGTTTTATTGATTGATTTATAGTGAACCATAAGTTATTTAACTGTAGAAGTTTAAACAGACACGTTTTGCTTCTTGAAAGATTCAAGTGCAACAAAACAATCGTTTTAGCATCTATATAAGATATATATGCAAACCGTATCATGCTTTTCTTCTTGTTCGTTCAAATTTACAGGGCCACAGCAATTCCCCCCGCTTAAAGCCCCACCTTCTACAGTAATCAGAGATTCAAATTTTGGACCTGCCCCTGCTCCTCAATTTGATGGTGCGGGATCAGCTGCGCCCAGCTCGGGATTGATCCCTTCAACAACAGGATCTCTCCCTGGACTTCCACCAGCCAACAGCCCCATTGGTACTACTTTTGGGTCGAGTTCGGCACCTTCCAGTGCTTCCTCATTGATGAATCCGTTAGCTAGTATCTCTGCTGCCTTTCTTTTATTTATCCTTGCCAACTTTTTAACATCATTTTCATTGTAATTTTTCTCACGGCGGGGCATTTTTATGTCGGGTTTTGTTTATTTGTGGTTTATATGTTTCAAGATTTTTCTTCTCTGTGCTGGTGGCTGTATGTAATGTGTAACCTTTATTTATTTTCCGTTGAAACTGATGTATGAATGCGGCAAACAATAGGCTTTTTGAGACCCTTCTCAGTTTTCTTGTAGTGTACTCGTGTTAGAAAATACCGCCTATCGGTGTTACGGTTCATGTAAGATTGATTCATCTGCTACTTGTTACATCCATTTTGAACTTTCTTTTTTAAGTTATTGAGTTGAAGATTCAGTTCCCCTATTGAGCACTATACTATCTGGAAGAGATTTGCAATATGTTAACATTTTACTGCTTCAGCTGCTAAGCTAACACAGAGCGGAGCACTGGTAATCAGACGTTATTTGTGGAGATGTGATCGATTAATATGGTTTCTATTCTATGAAGGATTTGTGGACTAGTGAGTGTATTGGTAGGTGGACAATAATATTTTGTAGGTGTTTATTTAAAAAAAATAATAATAATAAAATAACAACGATAGTAATTTGCATTTTGCAACTAAGATTTTTACTATATTCTCCAAATCTACCTTATTTTAGACAAATTAGACATATTCCAAAATCTCTATCAATTCATGTGAAGCTAATATACCAAGTCAACTCCATGGGATGCTATTTCTAATATTTGATGAGAAATAAAGTCACTGGCTCTAGACCAGAGACTAGTAAAATAGAAAAAATTAAATTGTTTTTAAGCATCAGTAAAACCAAAAACTTTCGAACTTTTAACGTTTTTGTCAAGAACGTATGTCTTAACCAATTGTTCAAATTGACACCAAAATAATTCCTTGTTTCAAGGTATTAACATTTACTTTCGTCACCTACGATAGTTACTATACATGAATAAGTTATCAAGAAAATAGCAATAATTTTCTTTAAAAATGAAAATAGCAATACTTTTTTAAAATTTTACATATATTTTTATTGCCTAAGAATAATTTAGAAATAAAAAATAGTTTAGAAAATTTGATTGGATTTTTATTGCTTTCTATAGTTGAACTTAATAGAACTTTTTACAACATAATGTAGCACAAAAGCAAACAATGGACTTTCAACTGGGAGTGAAGCTATTGTACAAGATTTACAAATCTAACGGAAATCAACATCACTTGATACAACGAGTAATCACAAGAAGACATGAACAACAAACAATATCATAACAAATGTTGACAGCTATTTACATCACTTGATAGAACGAATAATCAAAAGAAAACGAAAACGAAATGAACTTCAAACAATATCATACATTTGGTGAATATAAATAGCTTCTTCACAGTACATTCATCACCGCTTTGCTTGTATGGTGAACACCAGTGGCAGCCAGTTTCAACATAGCACGACCCTGGTACAAGCTGCAATATGCAAAACCCACGTAAAGATCCACGAAACCAACCTGCAAGCAATATCTTATAGCTTGCTCGACGAACAGACAAATTTATTAAACAATAACATGAAACTTAAACTAAAATTGTTGTTTATATTCAGATGTGACAACCTCAGCGTGATCTCAGTACACCCATTTGGACGGATAGGTGACATATAGCAACAGAAATCTGAGAAACGCATTGAACATATAAAGTTCCTTCTGCCCTTGGAATGAGATTGAAGTGTGGTACTAAAACTAAAGAACTTGGGAGTGTAAATCCCAGTATCACCAGATTTGCCCATTCGAGAATCAACGAATGAAATATGTAATTCATGTTTCATTCACCACATATTTCAAGGAGAGATGAACAAGTGAGCTCGGCCTAGGTGTGAAATGGCAAAACAATTTAAGCTACAGATGTATACGGTTATCACTCATGGAGCAGAACTCCAGCTATGTGATGTATGCTCCTAGTTTGGGAAGGCTCTAATTTGTTGACAAGGTTCTAGTTTGTCAAGAACTTGCACATTGGATTTCAGATCCAAGCATGCTGAAATTTTATCGTTATTATCTGATAATACGCTCAAAGAGTTTGGCAGAGTAAATTAGTATCTAGAAAAGTGAAATGGCGATAATTTTCATCAAAAAAACAAATCAAGAAAAACTGACCCTGCCAGTGCAAGTCCCCAAGTGGATAAGGTATAAAACAGTAGCCCAGCATGCCAAATTTCAAACATCTTCTCCATTTTGCTGCCCATACTATTCAGGGCTTTTGCTAATGCTGCAAATAGATGTTCAATAGAGGATAAATATTAATGCACCAATTGACACCGACTCTCTGCATAATCCCCATAATCCAGAAATTAAATTAACAAAAGAAAAGACGTACTTTTCTGCAGCACCTCAGGCGTGACATTCTGCATTTTGAAAAACTTGAATATTTAAGATTCATTAGAGAAATCCAGATAGGAATTTAATTCAAAGTGATAAGCATACCCGGGTTTTTGGGTTTGACATAATACATCTAGCCATAAAATGGGCAACTGCATCCACCACATGTTCCTCGGATACAATCACATAACTTTCGTCATCAATCCCACTCCATTCCTCGACTTTGCTCGGAACCATATCTTCAGTAACCCAAATCCACCAACTGGGTGCTTCACGGCTAACATTCACAAGAATATCAGCTGTATGCGAATCAGCTCCTAACCAGAGAACCAAATGGGGAAAAGAAAAAACACCACGCAATAAGAAAGTGAGACTTCAGTATCAACTATTGGATCATGTTTGGTTTAAGAAAGGAAGAAAGCAAAAAACCTGTAGCTTCCCTGAAAGGGAACTCATAGCTAATTCCATCTTTTGATGCTTCGTTGAGGGATTTAATTTCATTTAAGAACTTCTCAGAATCCACTGTCGCAACGAGACGAGCGTACAGCTGGAATTTAGAAGGTCCAAATATGACTTGAGTTCATTACAGGATTTGCGATAAAAAAGTATGATAAATGAAAGGAATCAAGTTAATGCTATGATTACTTTCATGTACCAACTTAAAAATGAAAAATAATAAAAGCCATTTATCCGAGTTCAGGAAACAAGAACACACTCATCAAATCTCAAACACAAAATTTTCAGCATAAACTGTAGCCGGGAAGATTCATACTCGAAACCAATTCTTGACTCTAATTATCAAAGACAAAACCAAACTGCGTCGTCGGCATTAAATAAACGATAATTTAAAAAATGGAAAAGAAAGACAAAAATAATACGAAATTTGAATACTAGGTAAACTTAAAAATCAATCAAAAGCAGGACAGAACTTGAAAAAGAGGGGAAATGGATGAAATACATCAGGAGGGCAATCCTTCAGCAAACAGTGCGATTCAGAGAGGTTCTGAAGGAGGTCGAGGTTTTTCTCGAGCAAATTCCTCAATCTCCGATTCTCCAATCGCAGAGCCTCCAGCCCTTCTTCCTCTGCAGGAGCGCAGTTAGCGGCATGTTCGCTATGTCTGTGGTGATTGCAGGACTCAACCGCAGTCCAGGCCACGTCTGCGATCTCGACGACCGTCTTGGCCACCTCGAGAGCGCCATGGCCTTTCATCTCGAAAAACCTCGGTCGCGATCGGCCTGCTTCAATAATGGCGTCGTGAAGAGGTTTCCTTCTACGGAAGGATAATGGATTCTGAATTGGCGATCAAATTTTACTACCTTGTCGTTGTGGTGTGGAATTCGTGGGGAATATACATATTTTTAGATAAACCTTATGTGAATTTTAGGTAGCTACATTTAGAAAAATGACCTTTTTACTTAAATATTTTGTGCTGTATTTTTCTTTTTCAAGTTAAATGACTATTTTAGTTATTTTGTTTTTTGAAGAACATTTTAGTCTTTTACTTTGATTTCCAAAGCTCTGCCATTTTAACATTTAGATTGTTTAGATATTGACAAATTTTGAATGTCACATTTTATTTGCATATTATGGAGGAAGAGACCAACTTGAACATAACTGAATTTGTTAGGATGCTTATTTCAATTTAAATGTCGTAACATTTCTAGAAAAAAATGTTATTTTGAAAGAGAAAATTTTACTTTTTTTTTCTATAAAATCTATCATTGACCTGTTATATTGAGCTTGGGATGAAAAATATATAAATGGTTAAATTTATTTGAAACTCTAATATTGGAATTAAAAAAATGAAACTCTAATATGGTTTGGCTAACAAAAATAGTCAATTTAATTTCCACACAGAAGAAATTTTATAAAAGGGGTAAATATCTAACTTTTCAATTTTCACACATAAATTTTTGTATTGAGACAAATCAAAAGAAAAAAGTTAAAATATTTTGTTGATAATCGTCCATTTATTATTGATAGAAACGTTTTAGGATAGTAATTACTGATCAGTAAGTAAGCGACAATGTAAAAATATTAAATTATCCGACCAAATATTTTAGCGATAAAATAGTAATTTAGTAATGTACTGTTATTATTCTTTTCTAAAAGGGCCAGTTTTCGAAAATCTATCCCCGGCAGTGGCGGCTGTTACGGTTATTTACGTGAATAGCCCATCAAATTTCCATCAACTATCCCTAAATTGGTCGAACCGGGCCAACCGGCGCAATTTCACCATGATCGTTCTATTTCCAGAGTCAACGGCTTCCCACAGGTCTTCAATTTCAAACAAACGAACGGTGGAGATCGAGATCAAGATTTCGCAGTCTGTACGAGCACTCACAGCGTAACAAAAATCTTCCCCCTCTTTTTTCTGTCGAGCAGAGTCATTCTTGGAAAGTCCCAACACACTTTCAGAGCCCATAATTTGTTCGCTCGCTCGCACAGAGAATCGGCGCGAGACGAAGAGAGCAAAATGGCGGAGGAATTACAGGACAACGATGCTGCTCCTAACGAAGACGCCATGGATACGGAGGTTGATATAGAGGCGAAGATTCAGAACGCTATGCTCTCCCGCGTCTCTCACTTCAAGGAACAAGCCGAGTGAGTCTCTCTCTCTCTCACTTTCTGCGCGCGCAACGCTTACGTCTCCGGGGACCTGTGAGACTTGTGTTGTAGCCTGTGTTTCTTGCGAGGAGTTTTTCTTCTCCTTTGTGATTTTTCGTGTATTTGCTATCAATTGCTGTTAATGATGCCATAATGTTTCTCCTGCACCCCCCAAAATGCTTGTTAGACCACTTACAGGTGGATTTTTGTTCATATTTAGTTCTATCCTGGTAATATTTGCTTACTTTAGTTTAATTACACGTACATATATCTTGTAAGTTGTGTCAGTTTTCGAACCTATACTGTCGGTTCAGTCTCTTGTCTCTTTGTTATCGGTAGTTTTAGGGTTTCTTTTGGCCAGGTAATCCGTAGAAGAGGAGAAAATTTTGTATCTCTTCCATCCTTCTCAGAATGGTTAAATTTTTGGGCGCTTGTATGAGCGGCTTTTAGCGTTTGATATCAAAATGTAGGTTCTCATCTAAACATAAGACAAGAATAACGTTAACGTCACTTTATTGCATGCGGATGCGCGTTTGAGAGAGTAAGGATCAGAACCTTTACATTTGTAATTGTTAGTTCTTTTAATTGACAAAATTATATTGTTCCAGTTCATTTTTCTCCCCTATTATATGTTTACTGGGCTTGGTTTGGAAACTGATTTCATATTAGTTGCTGAATTTCGTTTGAAACCTAATTTTAATGACCATGGTTGGGCGGCTGGTAAAAATTAAGTTATTTTCTATCTGATGTCTGTTTTCACAACCCCATGAAAAGAAGGAACAATAAAATTCAACTGTTTCTCTGAAGTGGTCATCTATGACTCGAAAATAGGTCATCTAAGGAAACAATAGAAAATGACTTTAATAAGCAGTTCTCACAAGAATAAAACAGTTTTGAAATGTCACCCAAACTTGAATTTTGCCTTTCTACTCCTCACACTTGCCTATTTTGTGACCTTGACAAGTATTTTTGTGCCATTGATCTAAAACTAACTGGAATTTGAACATCTGGCGTAAAGTCAGTATGAGTGTAGTTGTGTAGAATTCTCAACATCTTCATTCACTCTTATGTGATAAAGGTCGCTTATTGTGTCATGCTAGCTTTTTTGCTACTTTATGGAGCCTTTGAGTGGAGAGAAACAATAAAATTTTTTGAGAGGTTGAAAGATCTTGGGTGGAGGTTCCGTCCTTTGTTACGTTTCGTGTTTCTATTTGGGCTTTGATGTATAGGGATTTTTATGATCACCTATTAGGTCTTATCTTTCATTCTTCTTACTGAAAGCTTTGCTTTTCATATTTAAAAAAAACCTATTAGGTTTTATTTTACTAGATTGGAGCCCTTTAATGTTTAAGCCTGGCTTCTTCTTATTATTATTTTTTTTGTGGAGCTGATTTGTTTTTTGTATGCTTCTTGTATTCTTTCTGTTTTTTCAATGAAAGTAAGACTTTTCATAACCGAAAAAAAAAATCTCGATGTTGTGAATGGATTTGAGTGAAATTTTTAAACAAACCTTCAGATGAGGATGCGTGACACATGTCCTTATTACAAGGAGCAGAAAAATAAGTATGTCGCTCTGCATTCTTAATGGGGAAGTTGTCGTTGTTTTCTTTCAACTTATAAGAGTTGTTGATATCAAGCATAATGGTGAAGATTGGTATGGGCTCAAAATACGTGCCTTGTGTATTAAAATCTCATGACTTTGTTAACGACCATTTTCTAGAGGTGAAGTTATCAGTTAAAAAGTTAGGATAATGTATAACCTTACTAGCAGGCTAGCAGGATAACTAGATGTCCCGGCTCCTTATAAGAATTTTAGTCGCAAGAAATTTGCTTCATTACTTCATTGATTTATAAACCTGAATAATTAGGACTATTGATACGTTTATTCAATATTCCGTTTACTTGTCTGTTTTTGTTACAGTTCTTTAACTTTTGAGGGGGTTAGAAGATTGTTAGAAAAGGACTTGTGCTTGGAGACGTATGCGTTAGATGTGCATAAAAGATATATCAAGCAGTGTTTGGTGAAGGTAATGTGTTTTTCTTTCTCTATATGCGTCATCTTGTTTTTCTTGGTGGTGGTGGCTTCCTATTTTTCTGTTATGCCTTCTGTTCAATGATTTCATCTTTCAGTAATTCCTATTTTTGACATTTAATAAATTTTATTATTTCAACGAATGATGATGAATCTAAGAGTACAAGAGCCTTAACTAAGGAAATAGTGGTTTTTTATCTTTTCTTTCGTTGTCAAACTGTTTTATGGGAAGCTCAAATCAAGTTGTCGAAGATATATGTGGGGAACATGGACCTAAGATATGCCTTCTTGATTTCTTAACAGAGTATTAAGATACCCAGGGAAAAAAAAAGAAAGAAAGAACACGCACGCACACACTAACTGTATTAATCTTGCCTAAACCCATCAATCACAAAAGGATTTTAATCTCTTTTTGTATGAATATTTGATCATCCTCATCAAGTTACCTATTCATCTGCCCTTGATTATTCAAAACTGTTCACTGGTACTTTCCTTGATAAGAACTTTAAACATGTGAGCATGACATTGTATACTAGTGTTATTGCTAGAGTTTACCAGTGCACACGTGGATCTTCTAAATATGTGATAATTGAGTGAGTGTGCTGAACTCTATTGAGATTTCCTGTTGCTCTTCCCCGTGTGCAAATCAAAATGTAGAACAGTTGATGTGTGGCATCCAGCTCAAGCTTAAGGCACATATCCTTTGGGTAGTGGCTACAAAAGCACAGTTTGGAAGATGTGGAGTGAGAAAGTCTAGAATTTTGGAGTGAAGATAGAGAGCAATTGGGTGCGGTGTGGGACATTACTCATTTTTTGGCCTTTGCTTGGTGTACCCTCTCTGGCTCTACCCTGTTTTGCAGTTATAGTCCGTTTGGTTAAAACATGATCTCAGGCATCCAGCTCAAGCTTAAGGCACATATCCTTTGGGTAGTGGCTACAAAAGCACAGTTTGGAAGATGTGGAGTGAGAAATTCTAGAATTTTGGAGTGAAGATAGAGAGCAATTGGGTGCGGTGTGGGACATTACTCATTTTTTGGCCTTTGCTTGGTGTACCCTCTATGAAAACATTTTGTTAGGGTGCTGCTCTGGTCGACATGGTTAGAAAGGAATCGCCGGATCTTCTTAGGAAAGGAGCTTTCTGTTGGCATCATTTTTGAAGCTATAGTGTCTATGGTTGTATCTTGGTGCAAATGTTCTCCTATTTTTAAACACTATAGCTTTGTTTCTCTTTTAACCAATTGGAGAGCTTTTTTGTAACTCCCTTGGTTTGGGATCTTCCCCTTTTGTATTCCTTTTCCATTTCATTACATTAATGAAATCTGTTTCCTTTCCAAGAAAAAAATTGATCTCAGGCCTCTCTTTGTTAGCTTTGGTGGCTCTTCTTGTAACTTTTTAAGATATACTTCGATGAGTTTAATTTCTTAGAGAAGAAATATGGTTATAGTTTAAAATAACATGTTCCAAGAACTTTCTGAGGTGTCTTTTGAGATTCAAAATTTTAAATTCCTTAATTACCATGTTATTTAATTTTCTGGTTATTTGAGCACTCAGAGGAAATTTTATTTTGGACATCTTACATAATTATTGAATTGATGTTTTTATTCTTTCTATATGTTAGTGCTTAGAAGGTGTTGAGGAAGACAATGCCTCAAAGGATTCTGAGGAAACTGGGGGGAAAAGTGTAAGTAGAGAAGAAGCGGCCAAGTCACTTGAAGGGCGTCAGTCCAAGAAAGGTGTAAAGGAACCTTGCTTGGAAGATGAGGAGAAAATGGAAGACTCTCCAGTTATGGGCCTTCTCACAGGACAGAAAACAACAAATGTGAAACCTGAGGGAATCAAAGACGAAGATGACAAAGATATTCCTAGCGAGAGTATAATTAAGAAAGCTATCAGGAAAAGAACTTCTTATCTTAAAGCTAATTCAGAGTAAGTTCTTAATTTTTTAAATTATTGATCATCTTAATGCTATTAATCTGCTTTCGTTATGTTATATTAGACTAGTCTATGCCCCCTTTCCTGTATTTTGATCCATCGCTGATATTTAAATCCTAAAATTGGTTTGAAAGAGAATCATAATTAAACCAAACCGTTAAGATTTCCGATCATAATTCATTGTTTTACTTCCTATTCACTAAAAACATTGTGGAACTGAAATCACATTTAATTTCAACTGGTTGCTTGTATCAAGAATGGGTATCCAAGTTGATACTCAAGTACTCATAATTTTTTAAAAGGTATTTATATTGTTGTAGAATCACTACTCACTACTATCAGAAATAAATTTTCATTCATTTCACAACTTATAAAAATAATTGAGAAAAAAAGATTATTAGTCTTGGTAGGGAGCTTTCTTACAACATTTGCATGAAAATTGAACAGTAATCATATGATTTAAAGATAGAGAGCGAGAGAGAGGAATGAGTGGAATATGGGAGAGAAACTTCAGAATGGGTATAAAAATGTAACATATAAGAATTGGGTGCATTCCCTCCAAAGAGGAATGGATTCCTCTTCGTCCAGAGGGGGAGTCTCATTCCCCCCAAAATCAATGAATCATTCTTGATTTTTGGTGGGACTCACCACCAACAAATGATTCTTATGTTTAGGTAAACAACATGCATAGGGAAATGGAGGTAATGATTCTCAATCCTTAATTCTGATTCTGAACTGGTACATAGGGCCTTGCATTTTTATTGTCTATTTGTTTTCATGTTTATTTCATGAATGCTCTTCCAGTCCTTCAAGCTCTTTAATAGAAAATAAATGAATACTTAAAGCAAACAATGTTCTTATTCAGGAAAGTTACTATGGCTGGAGTTCGCCGCCTTCTGGAGAATGACCTTAAACTTACTAAATATGCTCTCGATTGTTGTAAGAAGATTATAAGCCAGCAAGTGGAGGAGGTGAGTCAATTCTGTTGAGTATCCGTTTTTCTAGGTTATGTTGTCGAGCATACTGATAACTTTTCTTTATAAATATTAAAATCAGATATTAAATTCTTGTGAAGCTGCTGAACAAGTTCCTAACGAAAAGAAAAGTTCTCAGTTGAAAACTCCAAAAAAGGTAAGCAAAGAAAGTTCTCATTCTACAGAAGGCAGCAGCAGTGAGGAGGAAAACGATGAAGTAAAACCTAGAAAGAAAAATGCTACTAAAGGAAGAATACCGAACTCTAATGAAACGAAAAAGCGAAAAAGATCTGCAAAGGAGACTGTCTCTGCCAAGAAGCAAAGCAAGAATGTTCAGCCTACATCAGAGAATGATAGTGATGAAGAAGGTGGTGAAAATGTCTCTGAAGATGGCCGGTCTGAATCATCCAGTGAAAAACCTGTCAAGGTTAGAGTTACATTTTCCTCCCTTATATCTGATTTTCAATAAATTGACTTTCTGGTGTTTTTTTCAGACCTTACAGAAGGAAGTTTCAACTGCTGTCTATGGCAAGCGTGTGGAGCATCTGAAATCGGTTATCAAATCGTGTGGGATGAGGTTTTCTTTCTAGCCCCTACCATTTACATGCTTAACTTCTTGAGTTGACTTGTAAAGAGTAAAGATCAATAATCTATCTACAGTGTTCCTCCAGCAATTTATAAGAAAGTCAAGCAGGCACCTGAAAGCAAACGTGAATCCCAACTTATAAAGGAGTTGGAGGGGATACTATCTAGAGAAGGATTATCTGCTAATCCCACTGAAAAAGGTGAACTAAATGAAATCACTAATGGTGAGGTGGGGTGCTATTAGATTTGGAAAAAAAAGCTAGATTATAATCTAATTTCTTGTGCCACTGGAAGAGTTTTCTGTAATAATTTCATTTGTTTAATGGAATTAGTTCTCATATAAGAAAAAGATATGAACTAGTTAGACTTATATGGAAAATATGTTCGTTGGTGCGGCTCTTTTGGATTGTTGACTCTATCATGGTAGTGTCACAGGACGATTTCTAACCAGAAATTTCGTAGCCTGCTACACCAGTAAAAATACTAACATATAGCAGCAGCAAGTTATATCTCATCTTTATTCCATTGTTGTTCAACGATCAACATGATGTATTTTCTGGTGATCAGAAATTAAAGACGTCAGAAAGAAGAAGGAAAGAGCCAAGGAACTTGAAGGCATTGACTTGAGTAATATTGTTTCAAGTTCACGTAGAAGATCCACAGCTAGTTATGCGGCGCCACCACCACCACCTCCAAAACCGAAAATTCCAGTTGAAACTGATGGTGATGTTGATGATACCGATGAGGAGGAAGATGATGAAGAAGATGATGAGGAGGAGGATGACCACGACGAAGAGGATAATGGTGGTGATGATGAAAGCCAGGGTGAAGAATTTAACGAGGGTAACAGACCACTACCAACATTTTAAAATTGTCTTGCTTGTTTTCTTACATCATATTTAAAAATCTTTGATTGTTTTTCGGCTTAAAAACTATTATTTTGGTCCAATTACTTTCCGTTTGGCTCATTTTTGCCTCTGTACTTTTAAATTTTATTCATTTTAGTACAAAAACTTTCAAAATATTTGTTTTGGTCCTTTCACTCTATTTTATATCTCATTTCTTTCGACTCTAGTTTTGACACAGACACTTCACTCACTAAATTTCTTAAAATGTAGTCACAAATTTGTATTATAGAGTTTCTATTAGGTATAGAATTTGTGTTAAAAGTTTGCGAAAAAGGACCAAAATAGATTTTAAAATTTTTTTGAAAGTAGAAAGAGTAAGTGAACAAAAGGTGAAAGTACATGAACCTATTTCGAAAGTATACAAATCAAAATGAATCAAAGAAGTTTGAGAGTAGAACAATCAAAATAATATTTAAACCTTGTTTTAAATCTAATTTGGTGATTGATTGATTCTTCATCTGGATCTGTTATATTGTCCTGGGCTTGATGATGTGGTATTTCTTCTCACAGACGACAACGAAGACAGTGATTAAAGAGCATTCAAAATTAGTTGCCGCAGGTTCTCGATCATCTTAGTAACGATCTACACTGTAATTTGTTTTCTATTTAGTTCTTCTTTCCTTCTATTTTTATTGGAGAGTTTGTAGTCACCGATATTAGAGCTATATCTAGGAGATGGGACGAAGTCTTGTACAATATTGTTCACTCTTAATGTTAAACATGAAATAAAAAGTAAAAAAAAAACCCTATAATTTTGATTTGTCTTTCGTTTCAAATTCATCCATTTGATTTTGAGCAACAGTTAATACATTGCTCTCATAACCTTTTGGCATTGCACAAGTCATTCATTAGGTGTAAGGCTCACGAGCTTGTCTAGAAGTTTCTTAGTGATGGTTCAATTAATACTTGTTGAGTATTAACTTGAGCATAGCTCAATAACTAATGGTTCAATTGTTAATGGTTTCATTAATAATCGTTGAATATTAATTTGAGTATAGTTCAATAGTTTAGATTGGCTTCACACTAATTGAAAATACTTTGCTCTCATTAATTAACAATTGTTGGACGTTAACTTGAGCATAATTAAATGGTTGAAATATTTTTATTTGTGATAAAAGAACACAAATTTAAATATTTTATCCCATATGTGCGACAATGCGAAAGAAAAAGACAGTTGCATTACTTGAAAATTTCCAACTTTGGCCAACCAAATCAAAGTATAATATAAC
Source organism: Momordica charantia (assembly GCF_001995035.1). The sequence continues at coordinate 798,027 of NW_019104505.1, forward strand.
AATCAAGACATTAATAATCTTTTTGTCAACTGGCCAAGAGGATGATCAACCACATTAGAACTAAGACATAAGAGGCAGCAAAGGATGATCAGCTACATTGCAACAAAGACACACCCCAAACTCCGACGAGAGACAGCAGTGAGGATTTTTTGCAAATGGGCAAAAACCTGACAGTACATCGAACCATCCTTCAATGGGATGGAAATTTCAGAATTGCCTAGAAAATAAGGTTGAGAATACCTAAAATTCTTCCATGTAAATTCTATGAAGAGAAGTTATTTACAGATTGATTGAGGTGGCAGAAGCTTATCATCAACATTCGCCTAAGCAGCCATGTGCTCCCCATCGGAAAGAAGGCTTCTGACTTCATTTGCTAGATCCATTACATGTTCATCTTCCCATCCTAACCAAGGAACAGTTGAACAATTAGTGAGATTTAACCACAGAATGAGATTAGCAAGCTGTGTTGTATTCCAAATTCAATCTGCTATACAGTAAAAGGAACTTACCAAACTGAAGAAGAGCCTTTTCAAGGTGAAAAAGGTAGTCTTTGTTGGGTCCTGAGGGCCCTTCTGCACTAATTATCTGCCTGCAAATTGAACTTAATGAGAAAAAATAGGACTTTCTTAAGCTGTGAAATGTATTAATATAAAAGCATCACTAGTTTTCAGGCTCTGTTAGGGAATTGGTTCAATCCGTCCAGCTCATGTCGAAACTTGGTTTGATCTGAACTCTCTTTTTCCAATCAAAAGGGAATGTAAATCCACAACCCCATTGCCAATATGTTCATTCTCTGTGGGCTAGTAACTTCTCTAGATAATGGATTCTTTCTACGTTAAACAAGACACCGGGTGATTCGATCCCGTTAATCTTTAAAACGATAAGGTGAGAGAGATTGATCTATGCAGAGCTATTAATAATTCTACTGGTATTTGAGGCTAAATAAAGTGTCAAGGAGTATAAATATCATATCGATATCGAGTACATACTTTGCAATCGCCTCGAGAGATGCAGGGCCGAGGTAATTCTTGTTTAGCTTCTTGTCTGGAGATGCAATATATCTGTGGCATGCATAGAACTTACAGAGTTTATGTCTTTGTCTAGAACTGAATGCATCAATTGTTAAATGCTGCTACTTACACCATTACTCCAGAAACAACAGGGGAGGTAGCTATGGGGTCCTGAAAAATTGTGTAGCTTTCAACAAATTAACAAGAGCAAGTAAATCAAGAATGGTATTTGATGCTTTAGACTTGGAAGAACCAAAACTTACAGTGAAAAAATCCACATATTCCTTTCTGTCATATTGTTTCTCCCTCACTTCCAAATGCTAAGGGAATACATGACATGACAACAACAGAAAAAACATCATCCAGACATAATCCAGTCCATTGATGACAAGAAATAAAAATCTGAAGTGGACAGTTTTTAGCTAACAGAATGTCTAGAAAGAAAAATGTTTGAAGAACTTACTTCTAGTGCAGTTTCTTCATCCTCCTTTCTGGTGATCTTGTAAGCGACACCCCACTATGGCAACAGAAAATTAATGAATTAGGGTGTGTTTCAGAATGATGATAGAATTAGTGATTTTGAAAAAAGAGATTTAAGTATGATTGATTTTTCAAAATCACTATCCAAATGATACCTTAAAAATCAATTTAAAGTAGTTTAAAACTTTCTTAAAATCAATTTTTTAGTTTGACAAACATGATCCATCGAAAAGGGAGTGATTTTGTCAATGACAAAAGTGATTTTTCTTTCACAATCACGTATCAAGGAATCCCGGTTTTTGAATTATGTTCACGACCCATCCCACTAATCTCTGGGCCTCTCAAGGCCATCTCTGGGAGATATGGAAGGATATCTCCTTGCATTGCATCCCAAACTCTTTCAGTAAACCAAGCAATATTCTCTCTTTTACCCGAAATATTTACAATGCCTTCCATAAACTCTAAAGCTGACTTTCCTCCGAGTAAACTAGAAAGCTAAGTAGCATAAGCCAATCGCCAACTTTCGACATTGGATTTTCACTATATGAAAATGGAAGAACAGATGACAGTGCAGAGAGAGGCCAAAAAAATCCAATAAGTAGGAGCTAAAGTTACACTATGATATAATTTTCTGAACGAAAAATTGAACTCATGAAACAATTCCCTCTTCCATCGAGGCTTCAGCTATCTCACAATGCACATCAAACAGTCAAACAAGCAGAATTGAAAACATTACAGACAAATCCAGAAGGTTTGAAGTACTGGGGTACCGTGATCTTATTGTAATGTCTGAAAACAGTAACACTAAGAATTCCAATCCATTACCAAAAGGGGGTTTTAAGCATAGAAATCAAAGTCAGTTTTGAAGAACATACGCATATTTCCCCTTCAGCAGGCTCCAATGTGACTGTTCTTCCGGGAAAGTCGGGCGTTCCTCTATGATCGGTGCTTCCTAATGACAAAAACTCGCAGAAATCAGAGTGGAATATAAAGAAGAAATCGAAAAGGAGAGAGAAATGGGGGAATGGGGACCTTGATAGAAGACACGGCGGTAGCCTTTGATACAGCCGGGGAGTTTTTGGTCATAAGGGAAGCCAGTTTTCCAAATAAGAGAGCCGTACCCGAATACCCACATCACCATTTTTGGTGGGAATTTTGATTTTGAATGTCGCAAATTTCCGGCGGAATTGGGGCGGAGCACGGCGTCTCTGCTATTTCCGCTCCAGAGCGGAGGGGAAATTTTCTTCCAATTGGGAAATCAAAATGGGAGGAGAAGCGATAATTCCCAATCATTAAGAACAACGTGGGGGTATTGTATTCGTACTTCGTATTCGTGCGTACGAGGACGGGAGCCATCCGATTTGATCAAGAAGTCGAGATTTTTTCCCCCAAAGCTATTTGGAAATTATGAGTTGACGAGTTTAATTGAAAATTAAAAACAAAATATTACCAAATGGACCAAAATGTTGAATCATGTTTCAGCTACGGATGATTCAAACAAAAAATACTATCGACAGTCAAGTTATCTTTTTCTTTTTAAGATTTAAAAACTATTTTTATTGCTATCTATATGTTTATATAAATATATATATATGATTTGATTTCAAGACATTTATTTTGATCCTTATATCTTTAAAAATCCATCATTTTAGTCATTTTTATCTCACTTATTTTCATTATAAATAATTTTAACAGGACATCAAGTTCTCTAAATTTCTTAAATTTCTTGAAACTTAACTATAAATTTGTATTGAATTAATTTCATTGTTTATAATTTGTGTTAAAATATTGCAATGAGACCAAATTGATCCTGTTTTAAAAATAAAGAACAAGAATAACGTTTCAAAAATATAAAAAATAAATGGAATAAAAGTTAAAAGTATGAAATTCAGAACCAATTAAAGCACATTAAACAAAAATAAAAATTCCTTTCGAAAAAAACAAAAATAAAACTAAAAATACAGATCACTGAGATAATATTTAAACCATAATAATATTATTACATCCCTACCACCCAGACATGTAGGCCTAGAAATACTTCACTTAGTAATTAGTGAATCGAGATCTATTTATAGTAAATTTTTCTCCGCTTAAATTCACAATTATTTCCTCTCTAATTTAGATTAATAACAACTAAGATGAATTAAACCTAAACCAAGACTTATGATTAGTGAGACTCAACGATCAAAAACCAAAAAAAGTTGTAAGGCCACAGTTTTCCACTCAATCCTCCATATATATATTTAGGGAACCGGAGGTTTGGCCGGAGCCTCCACCGGCTTCCCGGAAACTTCACCGGCGTTCGAATCGTCACTCGCCGATCGGAAAGTAGAGCCGGTGATCGGCAATTCGTTATTGGATTCTTTAGAGGTTTCAAAATCTCTGGTTTTGCCCCAAATCACTGTGTAAAGCCCCACTACCACGATCACCGCTCCGATCACACTACGCCCAAACAAAAATCACACCGTTAAAAAGATAAAAAGACGAACAAAATTTTTTTTTAAAACTTTTTTACTGTTATTTAAAATATAAAAGAGGAATTAAATTTACCTTCCCAGGTGAATTTTCTCAGCCAAGAAAAAGGAGCCGAGAGCCGCCGTGACGATCATACAGAGAGGACTAAACGACGTTACGAACACCGGCCCTCGTTCCTTCATCACAACTCCTTGAACGTAATATGCAGTTCCCGAACATACTATTCCCTTGAATACCAACAAAACAAATTAAATATATCTCCAGTAAAAGAAAAAAAAAAAAAGAACAAATTAAATACATAGGGTGCGGGCTAGGCTAGAGATTTTATAATCTTGAGGGATTTTTTTAATTTAGTTTTTATTGTTTAAAAAATTTCAATTTAGTCCCTATTGTGAATATTAAATTGGTTGATGATAAACTTAGGTGACATAATACTAGTTGAAATTTAGAATAGCAAAAAAATTATCAAGAAAAATAAGTTTTAAAAATTTGAAATTGTTCATGGGAGTGAAGTAGAAACTTTTATATGTTTCATGACCTTTTTTCTTTTTCTAAATTTTTATTAGTTCACACAAATACTTTGTCGTATATTTTAGTTTTAAAATATAAGGAACTAAATTGGAGAGATATTGTTCTTCTATAGGTCCCATGAATAAATGTGTAGAAAAATTAATGTTAAGAGATATTGGATAATTACAGAGTAAACGACAGCGAGAAGTTTCGAATCCCAACCGATAACCCAAATCTTCATGTTACGTTCAGCGACGAGAGTAACGATTCCTCCTCCCACCATTCCAACGAAACATATCAAAGCAGCGAGTGAGAACTCAGCAGGATACAGTTTCAACGTCATTGACTGCAAAAAACATAACAAAATCCTCCAAATTAGTGTTAAATTACTCATGTTGCATAACAATTTCATTTTTCATTTTTAAAAATTAAATTTAAAAACATCACTTTTATTTGCTATAATTTTTTTTTAATTTGCTTAGAAACTAAATTTTGAAATTTTTTTTAATTTGACTAAAAATTACTGTAAAAGATAAGCATTAATTTTAGAAATAGAAATTAAAAAAGGAAACGGTTGTCAAAAGACAGGTGAGCTAACTAATTTACCTGTAAAATGAAGAAGGCGGACCAGCCGCAGCAGCTGATGAGGACCAAGATGGTGCCGGTGACCCAGTGCTGATCTGTGGACTCGTTGGTCGTGATTCTTCCGGTCGTTTCGGAGCCACCGCGCGCGCCCGGAAGAAGATTGAAAGCCGGCCCTTTGTACAGACTCATAACCATTGCTCCGCCCAGGCTGATCGCAGTTCCGGCGACCTTAGCCACGCTATGTTTTTCCCTCACCTTCACGCTCTCCAGCCTATTTTATTTTCATTTCGTTTTTCACATATGAGAATTAAGGTAAATAATTAACAATGGCGCTGACCTCAGATAAACTTTTTTTTTTTTTTTTTACTGGCAGTACAAAATTTTTACTTTCTTTTTGGAATAATATATAGAGAGAGAGAATTGGGTAGGTAGGTACCTGAAAACGACGGCAAAGATGAAGGTTACGGCCGGGAGGATATTGACGGAGGCGGAGGCGAATGTTGCTGAAGTGTACTTCATTCCCAAATAATATAAATTCTGGTCCATCACTGGCCTGTAATTAATTATTATTTATCCAATTACAAGATTGTAGATTAAATTATAAATTTGGTCCATGATTTTAATTTTAGTTTTTCTACGTGGTTTTAAGAATTTTAATTTAGTTTTTGTAGTTTGGTTTCATGCAATTTTAAAAGTTTCAAATATTTTTTTTTGTGATTTTTATTTTTGTTTTATATTTGTGAGTATCTGAATCAGTTTACACACACCTTAACAAAATCTTACGGGACAGCCATCTGATCCTATGACAATTTCCTCCGTAAAATATATAAGAATTAATTAAGTTAGGGGGTCATCATAGGTATGAATTCATTAGCTCTCAATTTTTTTCCTTTTAATTACCCAACCTTACTAGATAATATTTAACCCAATTTAAACAAATAAGAAAATCATTATCACATAAATTAAAAAGAGTGTCACATGTTGCATATAGGGTGATTATAGAAATGATAGGTTAGGTATGACCAAAGCATATAACAGTAAATTAAACTAAGATTCAAACTATAGGGGACAAAATTAAAACAAAATAAAAAACTACATAGACTAAATAGAATAAAATAAACAATATAATTGATAAGGTAGAAAGGAGAATTACTCTATAAATCCAAGCAACAATATTCTTAAGAAGATGGGTAACGTCATTGTAGGCCTTGTTTTCCTGTCGTAAAAGTGAGTAGAGTGGTAAAATATAGATTAGATCGAATTCATAAGCTCTACCCGAGAAATTTGGGAAAAAATTATTCAATATAGCTGCCAACCTTTCAAGAATGAGAGCGAAAGGGACAATAAAAAGCGTGGCAACTGCATGGCGGTATACCGAAAAGACGAAATGGCTGAGGCCGTGCTTAAGAGAAACTGCAACAATAGTGTACATAACAGCAAAAGAAATTTGTAGAAACACCGTTGCCAAGTAAGGTTTCATCTTCCTCACCATACCCCATAGCCTTTCACTAATTTCCATCTCTCTATGATCAGTTTCTTAATTTGTGTTGATTTATGGAGATGAGATTATTGAACATGGGTAGTATTTATAGGCTAAGGAAATAATGGTGGATTATTAGGCCAGATTCCTCACTACACATTCATTTATCAACTTCAAAAAAAAATATATATATATTCTTGTTGATGAATCTCCAAAATTCTAGTTTTATATATCAATTTACTTTTGTTTGAAATGGATTCTATATCGTTGGAAAAATGACGTAACCTATTTATTTATTTATAGTTTGAAGCTTATTCCTAATTGTGTCCTCTTATATATTCTTGATTCTGCGTCCATTTGTTGTTGTGCAAAAGAATATTGTTAAGGCATGGAAATATATGAGCATCTAAATTTATTTGTTACAAACAAAATAAAAATTAACTCAATGAAATAGGAGAATTTAAGTGAAAAATAATAATAAAATAATTAGAGAGGAAGAAATTCAATTCAGTGTGATGAAAGTTGGTACAAGAGAGTCTTAAGAAGCAAGACAATGAACAAATATATATTAATAAAATTAAATTAGAATGTTAGGTTTCACTCATATATATAGATTAAGTTTGGGTAAATGTTAAGGAACAAAATTTAAAATTATGAATTTGTTAATCATATATAATTCCACATGTGTTACATCAACTTAGATTTGTATGAATCGTATAAATAGTTTGAGAATATTTTTGCTTTCCATTATTTGAAAGGATAACATGGCTAACCTAGACGATTGAGAAAAATGAAACATACGAATTATTATATTCTCACGAATTTAAACATTCTTTTAATTTAGTTGCAACAAAATGAAAAAAGATTTGTTTTTTCTTTCTTTCTAGTTCAACAATCACAGGAATCAAACCATCAACTTAAAAAAAAAAATGACCAGAACAATATTTTAGAACCGAATGCTCGTTTGAGCTTGTGGGCTCTGATACCATATCAATATTCATGGGGTTCCATCTCAAAACCAATTGGCAATGAGAGGAGTAGCCCATGTCTATTATAAACCATTGTTAAGTCCCTTCTTTTATCGATGTGGGATCCTTAACAGTTAGCTAGGCTTTTGTCTCTAAACTAACATTTTTAATACATTAATTTTATATACTTATCGCATGATCTTAAAAATTTAGTTTTGAAATTTTAAAAAATAAGTTAAATATATATTTTATTTCCTAATATTTAAGTATTTTTTCAATTAGCTCCTTTTGTTTAAAAATTGAAATTTAGTCTCTTATCTTTTAAGATTTTTTAATTTAATCAATCATGGTTGGTTAGGGTTAAAATTGATGGATAATAGGTAAAAATTTAGAAGAAAATGGTCACATATAAGAGAATGAAAGTTTGTAAGTCCCTCAAACTTATTACAAAATTGGTAGAAATTTCGAGTTTCCTCTATTTATTTAAAAAGTTTTGAATAAGTCTTTAATATATTTTTGTATCTAGTAGGCCTTTTTGTTAACTTTGTTGATGTAACACTTATTTTTAGTACAACAACATATGAGAGTGGAGATTTGAACCCATGATTTTTTAGTCGAGGACCATATATGTGTCTTTATCAGTTAGTTATTCTCAGGTTGACATCGTCGATTTAACACTTTACATGTCACACTACCAATATTATTTAAGCGTTACACCCGTCAGGTTATTTCAAGCAAAGTCTTAATAATGTAGTCTATTAGATATAAAATTGGAAGTTGAAACAATTATTAAATAACTTTTTAAATTACAAGGTCCATTTAAAAGTTTAGTAACCTATTATGAACCAAACTTGTTCTGACATCATCGTAAAAGCTGAAATTAGTTAGAAATAAATATTAAAATTCAAAAAATATTTTTAGTTAAATCAAAAGCACTTCTAAAATATTAAGCGAAATTAAAGCACTCCAAAACACGAACATGCCCCCGTGGCTATACCTTTATTTGGAAATAGAATTAATTAAAAATTAATTTACACTATTCTCTTATCGTCCATCATTATTTTAATTTTATTTTGAAAAACATTATACATTATTATAGTGGATATGAAGAATCATACTAATATAATGTGCAATTAATTCCAAAGTGACAAAAATCAGAATTATTCTCCCATTGTGGACTGTAGAGATCTAATTCTGATTTCTGGCAAAAAGAAGACAACACTCCAAAAGGGAATCAATTAGGCTCTTCAATTTGAGTTCGTGGCATTCACAATTGGAAAATATTAATAAGCTATATATAAATATATATATATATTTTTTAAGTGTTTGGATGCACGTGTTTTGTTCATATTCCTGCACAGTTGAGAGAAAAATTGTCCCATTAAATTCTTATTGTCATGTCACAGAACGTTAAAAACTTAAAATTAACTTACAAAATGAGGATGGAATACATTTTATTCATTGAGCTTAAAATACTTTATGTTTTAATTTGATGAAGTAATTAAACTTACTCAATTTCATATATATGACTTACTAAACTTTAGCACATAATTTATCTAAAAAATCAATAAAATAAATTAGACCTCCAAGTAATCAGGACGAGTTGAACGAGGAAGATTGCCCTCTCAATTTATCTGATTTAAGAAGATAATATTAAAAAGTTAAAAATTTTAAAGTGCTCCCACTAAAATTTTAGGATGGAAAGGATGTAAAATAGATTAATATACCAAAATAAGCATATATACAAAAATAACATTATAATTATAATGGTGGAGATTTCAACATTTGGATGTTAGAAAAGTTTATTAATAAAAATGTGACATGGGAAGACATTACTACCCTTGAAGCTTGGGAAGGAAATATATATAAAATATCACACAGAGCTTTCAAGGGGAATGATTGGGCGGCGGCACATAATATAATATAATATAAAATTCATTATTTTTGAGGTTGAAGATCATGAGCATCTTGTCCGGCGGCGAATTTAGAGGTGGCCGTAATTGGGAGCTCCGGCACGGCGGCGTCAGGTTTATCGAGGTGGCCGGCGGTGGAAGAATAATCCTTGCCCTTTCCCCACACAACTGAGTAAAGCCCAATTGCGATGATAATGCCTCCAATAACGCTGGTGAAGTGCAAAGTCAGGAGATTTAATTAATTAATTAATTACTTAATTAGCCAAATTAAAGAAAAATACCGAGGTGCTTACCCTAAAAAATATATATTTTTCTTATTTGTTAAAGAATTAAAAAGGTTTTAAATTTTTGTTGATAGGTAATATAAAAATACATACTAATCCATAGTGACGTAAATACGTTAAAGAAAAAAAAGATATATCTTTATAAAGTAAAAAATAAACACAAATATATGGCTTTGATTCTTTCTCCCCAAGTTGTTGATGTGCCAAATTCCCATTTCTTTGATATAAACTTGATACGATGTTTGATTCTAACTACACATTGACATGAATAATATAAAAGATTTTGGATTTCAAAGTGTTTAGTTAGGATAATTTTGAAAGATAACCCATCAGTTAAGTTGGATAAATTTGGATTAAAAATAATGATAAGGATGTGATGGGACATAATCACACGTTGATTAAAGGTAAAACACAAACATCATCTCTATGATATGAAACTTTCTAGATAAAAAAAAAAAAAATGTAAATTCGTGGAAGCTTAGACCCAAACGAAATTTACTTGAAATATAAACATTGAGAAATTTTTTTTTGACATACCTTCCAAGATGGAGCTTCTCAGAGAGAATAATGGAGGCCATTATAGAAACAACCACCATGCATAAAGGGTTGAAAGCCGTCACAAATACAGGGCCTCTGGTTTTCATAACCAGAGCTTGGAAGTAATATGCAATTCCTGACCCAACTATTCCCTGAACAAAAAGAACCCAATAATCACATATATATTAATTAATTATATCATATACACGCACATTATTATATGTATTAATTTGTTAATATGGTATGATTTATAATATAAGGTTGAAACAGACCGTATAGAGAGGAGCCAGAAGCCTGGAGTCCCAGCCCACCGCCCAGGCGCTGGGACGGCGTTCTATTGCCACTGCTATCACTGTGCTTTGAAGCGCACCCGCCAAGCATATTAATGACGAAAGAGACAGCTCCGCTGGGTATCGCTTCACCGTTATCGACTGTAAAATTTACTTCGAGTTATCAATTTTATAGGAAGATAAAATTAGTTGTCATATTTGCAACTCGATAAAGTCTTATCATTTAGATATACCAATATATGATATATAACTATAATACATTATTTTTGTAGCATTCATAAAATCTATGATAGTGATATACCATTTTTGTATATTGATATATTTAATATGAAGTAAAATATGAGAGCTCCAGGATTTTGTAGAAGTGACTAATAAGTGAAAGTTTGTGATTTTTGATTGATATAATATAATATATATCTAATATGTAGTTTTTTATGTCGGTAAAATTGAAGAGATCAGTATTCATATATATTGTATTCTTATTTGTGATTTTTCACAACAAAGATTTTGTACGTCACATATTTGTGTTTTTGTAATATATTTTTTTCCTATTATTTTGACATCTTTATTTTATGCGAGGTGGGCAGAGCGAAGAAAGGATTGTCCCTTGATCTGTCAAGAGAGTTTTCTTTTTATTCCATCCTTCTAAAATTTTTAAATTTCTTTTTGAAAATTTCTGGCTCTGCCTCGATTTCACCTTTCCATAACAAAGCAACAGCAAGTTCAAAATATTGAGTTATACAAATACTTTATCTCAAACTTTTTTTTTGACACAAAAAAGTGGTCTCAAAAAACAAGGGGGTGAATGGGCAGGTCCTAGCTCAATGTTTAATTTTTTTTGAGCAAATTGATTTCTCAACAGTTTACTAATTAAAATTGTACCAAAAAAAAAATATTTGGGTACTAATTGATTATATCTATTTTTCATGTTGCCCACCGTTCAAAATTTGGTAGCTCATTCATTTTTAAAATTAAAAAAAAAGAGACATTTTTTTTTATCTAATTCTCTCTTTTACTTGTAATAAACTGATGGTCTACACACTTTATATATTATTGTTTTGTACTAAATCATATGCCTTTAGAATTTGGCTTGAAAATAAAGTTGGTTGGTTGTACTAAAACAAATAATAATAATAATAATAGAAAATAAAGTTGGTCGAAAAAGCTCCCTTTATCCATGCATATATAGCCTTTTTCCCTAGCTTCTTCCTTTACATTTGAAAGAAAAAAAGGTAAGAAAGATAGAGATATCAAATTAAAAAAACAAAGCAAGAAAAGATAGTGATATCAGATTTGGAATTCATTAAAAGGATTCGAAAAGCAAACTTATATATAATATAAATATATATATATTTTTTGGTTGAAAAAAGTGAGACCAATTTATTAGAAATGATAATAAATAGGGTAAAAAATTAAGGTTGAAGAAGTTACTTGTAGAATATAGAAACAGGACCACGCCACACAACCGACGAGGATGAACAAAGTTCCGGAGACCCAGTGCTGGTTGGCGGCGGCGCCGCCGCTGTTACGGTGGTGGTCGTTTTTCCGAGTCCAAAAGAAATCGAGAATTGGGCCTTTGTAGAGTGTCATAACCAAGGCTCCGGCGAAGGTGACCACAGTTCCGACCACCTTGGCCACTCCTCGTACTTCCCTTATATTTACACGCTCCAATCTGACCCCATTATTAATTAATTTCAAATAATAATATTAATTCAATTTCAGACCATAACATAAGAGAGATTGAGAGAGAGAGAATAATTAATTACCGTAGAATTACTGCGATAATAAAGGTAACTGAGGGCACAGCGTTCATTATGGCAGAAGTAAATGATGCGGAAGTGTATTTCATCCCCAAATAACCAAACCCCTGATCAACAACTGGCCTGATGATCAACAATAATCATCCAACAAATTAAATTAATACACATTTTTAATCCTTAAACTATGATCCTCAAACCACGTAAGCATTGTTTAAAGATATATGATGTGATGTTCCACATTCTTTTAGGTCTTATTTTTTTAATATCTATTATAAATCTTTGTAAGGTCTATTTTCTTTTCAATGTGAGATCCTTAACGGTGACTTGGTATAAAGATGGATATTGATGGATAACAGTTAAGTAGTGTTTCTTACTCTAGAAAGCCTAAGGCCATGATTTGCAAAGCAACGGGAAGAGTCATCCTGGGCCTGGTTTTCCTGAGATCGGGGACCGAGAAAATTAAGAGTTAGAGAAGGAATTGTAATTGATGTCAAGTGTGTATGATTGAAGTTAATTACCTTTCGAAGATTAGAGCGAAAGGTGCGAGGAAGAGAGCGGCGACAGCGTTTCGGTAGACGATTAGGATGTAGCGGCTCATGCCTTGGTTGAGGGTAGCCATGCTGATTATGTACATGCCTGCAAACCCAAACTGCAGGCTCACCATTAGAATGTAAGGCTTCAACTTATTCATTCTACCACTCCCACCCATCCTCATCTCTCTTTTATCTCTTAGTCTTAGTGAAGTGTGATGATAATAAAATGGAGAATGAGAAACTTCATTGGAGTGGCATGCCTTTATATAGAAGATAATTGGATGAGTTGTCCAACCAAAAAAAGAAAAGAAAAAAAAAAAGAAAAGAAGAGTATCTTTACCATCTTATGTGATGTATGTGGAAGCCTGAGTCTAATCATCAAATAGATTTATTCTAAAGTTACAGGTCGAATTTAGACCTGTTAAAATAATTTACAAAAGTCAGATTAGGAGTGTTATCGGAGTGGAGTAGTGACAGTATGATGACTTTCATATCCCCTCTGCGAGGAATCTTCATTTAAATAATTAGTCTCCACGATAAATTTTCGTCTAGATTGAACACCATAATACAAAGACATATAATCATAAAATTTGAAAATTTTCAAATAATGGAGTGCTAAAAGAGTAATATATGTTGTTATATCTAAAAAAAATGAGTAGTATATGTAATTTTATGTATTTGTGAGAAAATGCGAGAAATACAAATACATGGTACCAAACACTTAAAAGAGAAAATAAAGAAATCAAATATGAAAGATTATCATTTCTCATAATTCTTGAACAAATTAAGTATATTCGAAATCCCAACAATTGATAATGTAGAAAAGAAGAATTTAGGATACACAAATATATATATATATGACCCCAAAAAAGAAATCCCAACAATGTCATTGATATATTAATGGCCGCAGATGCATATTTTCTTAGTGCTTTGCTTATATGACCTTTTTATTGATCATCTCCATCACTCACAACTTCCAAAGGGATCTCTACTTTCTTTCTTTCTTCTTAAATATATACTTTTTTTTTTCTTTCTTTTGGGTAATCATTTTCTATTTTGTTTTGTTCTATCCATTTCGTAAAAAAAAAAAGCTAGGAGATGAGCCAATTATTAGTAAGGAATCTTTGACCAAACAATAACTGTTGAACAATCTTCTGAATTGTATTTAATTTTAGTTAAAGTTAAATTATATATATTTAGTTTATTTTCTAGATTATTTAAAGTTTTCGATTATAATTCCAAAATTTTGAATCATATATGTTTCTAACCGAGTCTTTAACATTGATATATTAACAGTACAATGATGTTCTGACATGTAATGCTTATTTAGTTATTAAATAAATTTTTAGATTAATAATAGGCAATTGATTAACGGTTGTCAAAAGCAAGCATAACTCAATCATAAATGACATATCTTCAACCAAATAGTTGTAAGTTCGATCCCTCATCTCACGTGTCGTAGGAAAAAAAAAATTTGATTAGCGGTTGAATATTATTTTAGTTTTCAAAACTTAATGCTTTTGTTGTCCAATCTTATCTATGTATATCACCGCCCATGCATGGTGTGGTTGTAATCGATCATAATTCCTTTTTATATAATATAATATAATATATTTTTGTATATTTATTTATTTATATTTGAAGTATGTGTTTGTGATTGGGTTCTACACGGAGTAGTGCCTGTGCTAGAGAAGACTTGCAAAGAAAGATCAAATACTTTGAAGTACGAAGTCGAGGAGGAGGAGAAGTCCTTTATACACATTTCGAAAAGCAAATTAGTACGAGCTATTGGGCCATAGATCAGCAATACCCATAGCTTGAAAGTATGTCTTTGTGAAGATCATAAGCTTCATAGGTCGGCCTATGATGTAGATGATCAGAATGTATATATTTTATTTGGATCAAAATAGATCCACCAATCTTTCTTGGTTGATGTTGTCCACTAATTGTGCTACCAATTCTTATATGTGCAAGTGTACATAATCGTCGCAGCAAGTAATAAAAGTTCGAATCCACAAAGACTAAATGCTTAAACACTCGATATTCACTCAAGAAAGTACTACACAAACAATAGGCTTTTCTTCCAAATAATAACTACACAGTGCTGAGATAAAAACCTTGAAATAAATATCTTAATGCAAACACAAGGGGTAAGTTCGTTAGAAGTACCAAACATCCACAATCACTCAATAAGATCTTGTAAAATTAACGGCGCAAGGGGGAGAGTAAGTCGACTCTTCTGGGCCACCCTAACTATGTTGTAGCATTAATGGAGTAAGTTCAGTGGTCAAACAGACAAGATGCTCTTCCAAATACCCCAGATTTTCTACTACTAACATTCATAGACAAACATCAATAGCATATACACACAGTTTTTATGAAAGCTAGGTGATGTTTATCCCTAAGTCACCACACGCTACACTTAAGTAGACTCTAGCTCAAGATGAAGGGTTTCGTTCCCTAAAACATTTTTCCAAACATTATCAAAGAGATATTTCAAAATGGTGATCAAACACATTGAAACTAAAGTGATTAACAACTTCAACTCAAAGCACACTTCCATTAAAACAAGCAGCACTGTTACAACCCAAAAAATAAGTCTAGAACATCTCCCCCTCACACAAGTTGCTTAGGTATGCAAAGTCATAAGGAGAGTCAAACAAAATGTAGGAATGAAAATAATACAAATATGAGAAAATGAAGAAAATGAGTTGAAGATCAGCTCCCAAATGCCACTGAAGAGTCTGCTTCTTCTCTTCGCTTTCTCCAAGGTTCTTAGAGAGAGTTTCTTGGAGTGAGGGTGGATTCCTTCCAAGGATGAATAAGGGGAATGTTTCTTGATGTGTGTGTCCCCGGAGGCTTCTCCTCTTGTTTGTATTTATGCCCTCTTCAGATATTAGGGCAACAACATGGACCTTGGGGGACCTAGCTCTCACTGTTGGTTAAAACCTCCATTTACTGTGGTAAATCTCGTTGGGCAGTCCTTTCACTGTCAACTTGTCGTTTTCTGCTGTTTTCTAAATCTGGATCTAATGCTGTCGGATTGTCAAAGCTGTAGCAAAATGCACCAAAATTAACTCAATTGCAATTGACAATACGTGTTTATGATCTTTTTAGCACAAAAACAGTAACTAAGGGTGAAAGTAATACTATCTTTAGCTAATTTATACCAACATTATACCCAAATAACTCTCTATTTAGAGAGTTATTAGTTGGTACATGCGGCTAGTCAGATTTTATCCTCCAACAAAGTACATACACCATTTTACATATTTTGAATCACTGTCAACCTCAACAAAACATGGAAGTCATTAAAAAGCTTATAGTGACAATTCTTGGAATTAAGGTCGACCAATATTGGAGTGTCTTGGCGAATTTCCTTTATGGTCTAACATGAAAAAGTTTGAAAATAACATCAAAAGTTAAAAAGAAAATTATAATGTGTTATGTGGTGGTAATAGAAAGATTGGTTGATTGCACCATTCTCATTTTCCAACTTTTCTATCCATCTTAATAGATTTTTCTTAACCACATTTTCTAATATTTCACAATTTGTTGTTTGTATCTCGTCTTTTTCATAGTCTATGCATGCATAGATATATAGTTGAATTGTTCTTAATGATTTAAAAAACTTTACTCAAACGTATTGACAGGAGGGCGCGAGAGAAGTTCAAGTTAATCACAATATGAGGATGAAGGAGTACGGTAGAGAAAAGGAACTTGTACTCATCTAGATTTGTAGGATAACGTTACAAGAGAGTGACAAAGATAGATGTGCGCATGGAAGATGACTCGGACTTTTAGCTTTAAAATATTATTAGTTTATCATATTTTGTATATGGTCATGATAGAAAAGGAAAAAAGAAGAGAAAACAGAATTTATTTGAGTGGGCAACAATGGTAATAGGGTTTGCCACTTTGAAGGCAATAATGGTGTGAGTGCATGGCATTCACTTTTTCATGTAATATGAAATTGTGTAGAAAAGTAGAGAAGGTGATTTGATTTTTGAATCCCAAGTAGCCAAACAATATAATAAAGCTAAGGTAACCAAATAATAATAATAATAATAATAATTGAGCAAAAGGAAAGAGAATATGATAAGGCAAAAATGTGTTAGTGCTCTTCCTTTGTTTTCATTTGGAAGTGGAATTCATGGGGTTTTTATCTCATCTTCTGAGAAATGTTTATGGCATTTGATTATAAAAAGCTAGCTCAACCTCAAGGAGAGGTGGAGAAAATATAAATTATTTAATATATTTCATACCTTCAATTATTGGTCACACATCAACTATGGAAGTGTGTCAATCTTAATTTTGTGGAGATGTAATGGGATTGTGGATAAAGTATAAAAAAAAGGAATATATATATAACTTGATCCTGTGACATATGAGTGTCGAGAAAATACATACGATCTTAAATCTTAGATAGAGAGCCATATAGAATTTGAATTTATTTTCTTTAAATTCTTTTTGAATTTACTCTTTTGGGCCACTAAACCAATTCAAAATAGTTAAAGTAACATTTCAATTCTTATTTTGAATAGCTTAGTCAATTCTTGCTATAATAATAAGACATTAGAACTATTAGAACATGTAGAAAACCTAGAGATTTTAAATTAAGTATTACTAGTTTAGGCCAAAGCGAGTCTAGCTCAACGGTAATTGAGATATACCTCGAGTAAAGAGGTTGTGAGTTCGAATCCCCTCCCCCGACATGTTGTACTAAAAAAAATTATTATTAGGTTTAGAGTATTTTTTTCATTTTTTTTACAAATTTGGATATTTGATGCATATGCAACCAAATTAAATAATGAGTGACCAATCATATTTAGGATATGCTTAAAGAAACAGAAAACAATGGTGTGGCCCTCTACAATATTTAGTTGCCTTCACATTCAGCATGCATTTTGGGGACAACATATAACAAAAGAAAGCTCAACAGTTCATATAACAAAACCCCAACACCATGGTATCCCCAAAAGGAACTCAACATTTTTTATTTTTGATGTTTAACTGTTTTTTTCTTTTTTCATATATAAGACAAAAATATGAATATCTAAGAAATATATTCAGAATTAATGCAAATTATATATATTATGTTTCATTATCGCTTTTCAAGAGTGAGCACAAATTCTTATTTGATTGATATAATATGTGTATATTCTAAATTAGAAAAGATAATAATAATTAACTAATAGAGAGGTCGAGTTTTTAAAGTTAAGACAATTTGAAGGATGTGACTAGAAATTACAACGACTAATATGAGCATAATTCAACAATAATTAATATCTACTTTTTCTCGTTAGGTCAAAGTTATTACACTCAGCTTTCTTTCTAAGTTGAAAAGGGTATCATTCAAATTTGAAAAATAAACAAATTTCTCAGATTCACAATATAGCCGAACCTAATACCCAAATCCCCAAATCCGTCCAAAGAGGAACCAATTCCCTAATCAAAAGAACTTGTGTGAATGTATATATATGTTGCCACAAACCTTAAAACAAATAAAAACTTAATTAAGCATGCATATTGATCTTATCATTTATTTAAATTTGAAGTTCAATTTGTAGAATTAAAAATTTTAGGTTAAATATATATCTGAAGTTTTAATGTTTGGGTATTTTTTTTCAATTTAGTCCTTCTTGTTTAAAAATTTCTAGTTTAATTTTCTTTTTTATGTTTTTAGGCTCACATTATCGGTAAATGTTAAAAGTGACTAAAGATAAATTATCCACATAAGTACTCAATAAATTGACAAAAATTTAAAGAAGGGAAAATGCTAATTCTTCCTCCAGATACTAAGAAATATTAGTTTTCTTCCTTCGATGATATATAATTCTTCTAAAATTCTACAATTCACATATAAATCTACCTTTTAACTATTTACCGATAGACTAAATTTTGAAAAACTAAAATATAAAGACTAAATTAAAAGTTTATAAACAATGAAAGACTAAATTGAAAAAACACCTAAATTAGGAACTAAAACATATATTCATGAAAATTTTGGGTTAAAATTGTAACAAGAAAAGCTATGTAGAACATTTTGACCTATATTTTCAAACATTCTAATGATATAACAGTAATTTTTGGATTTGATTGTCTCAAAAAAAAAAAAGAAAAAAAATTGGATTTGATAGCCAGAAGCTAGGAGGAGCATGGACAGTTGAGTTCAGGTACAGCAGCGGCGGCGGCGAGTTGAAGAAGCAAACCCTAGATTATCCGCTATACCTTCATCGGCGGCAGTGTTTCCGATTCGGCAGCTCTCCGGTCAATTCAACTTCAAAAGTCCACTTACTGTAACTGCTTGGCCACGATCACCGGCGCCACCCATGGCGAACCTCCATCACCACTGTTCATTCATTTCACTCGCCGCTTTTCTTCTTCTCCTTTCGTTTCCTCTCTCGTTCTGCCATCTCCAAGATGATGAAGTAGATCCAGATTCTCCAGTCTCTCGCTTCCAAAACTACCTCAGAATCAAAACCGCCCACCCGAACCCGGATTACGCCTTCGCCGTCTCATTCCTCAAATCTCAAGCACTGGCCATCGGTCTCGATGCGCAAATTCTCGAGTTCGTTGAAGGTAAACCTCTTCTCCTCTTGACCTGGCGTGGATCGAACCCTTCTCTGCCCTCAATTTTGTTAAACTCTCACATGGACTCTGTCCCCGCCGAGTCCTCCAAGTGGCTCCATCCTCCATTCTCCGCCGTCCGGTCCTCCGATGGCAAGATCTTCGCCCGTGGTTCTCAAGATGACAAGTGCATCGCCATCCAGTATCTCGAAGCCATTCGGAACCTCAGGAGTCGAAATTTCGTCCCGGTTCGTTCGATTCACATCTCGTATGTGCCGGATGAGGAGATTGGGGGTTTCGATGGAGCTGCGAAGTTTGTTTCGTCGAAGGAGTTCAAGGAGTTGAATGTGGGGTTCATGATGGACGAAGGGCAGGCATCGCCAGGAGATGAATTTAGGGTTTTTTACGCCGATAGATCGCCGTGGGGGTTGATAATTAGGGCTAACGGAACCCCTGGGCATGGGTCTACATTGTACGATAACAGTGCGATGGAGAATTTGATGAAGAGTGTTGAGATTGTGAGTAGGTTTAGGGAGAGCCAATTCGATATGGTGAAGGCTGGTGAAGCTACTAATTCGGAAGTCATCTCTGTGAACCCTGTTTTCGTCAATGCCGGAATTCCTTCCCCCACTGTGAGTTCGGCGAAATGAGTTGCAGGACTCAAACACAATAATAAGTCCTCTGGATATGTCTTTTTTCTTCATTAATATCGTGCTTTGTCGCAGGGATTTGTAATGAATATGCAACCTTCAGAGGCGGAAGCCGGTTTTGATCTCAGATTACCGCCCACCGCCGACCCAGATGCTATAAGAAGAAGAATTGCGGAGGAATGGGCTCCGGCTCGGCGGAATATGACGTTTCAGGTGAGTGGCGGTTGGCTAATTTGATTTCCACCACCCATTACTGATTTGATTCTGATATTCATCTGTTATTTTGAGGACCCCTGTTTTGTTAGCTCCCATTATTAGTATTCTTCGTGTGCAAAGTTTTATGCTTCTGGCATCTAAAGAATAATATGGAGAGTTCCTCTTATGACTTGTCATTTTATCTTGCTGAAAACGTAATAGAACTCCATGATTATGATTTTAAACCATTTTTTTCTCTAAGAAACAGTTTCATTGATGTATGAAATTAGAAAAAGGGAAGAGAGTTTGCAATCCTAGGAAGGTCTAAAACCAATTTTGATATAGAAAGAATTTGAATTCTGATGGAGGAGGATGTTGTTGCTTGTTCTGTTGTTCACAGAGAGGAGATATCGGAATTTCCATTCCCCAAACAAATTGGTTCATTCCACTCGTCTTGGTTGATGAAATAGTTATATGGTTCATGACAAAATATCATATCATGAAACTCATCTACTGCATCGACAAACAATTTGCATCGGGCCCTTTATGGACATGCGGTTCACTAATTTTTCTTCCCCATGGGAGGAATTGACCAACTTTCCTATGCTTCCTTTCCACTTATCCGTGATTTAATACATTTTTAAAGCATGTATGGCCTGGAGCAATTTTATTAATTTTCTGTTTTTCTAGGGATTAGACGTTCCTCAAATAAATGCATTAATCATTATAAGTTGGGGACATCTCTAATGAATTAAACTGTTGTCTATTTGTATGTCATCTTAGCAATATATGGTAGCTAAAACAGAATGGAGTTGATTCCTGCAGATTACTCAGAGAGGGCCCATCAGAGACTACTTGGGACGTCCATTAATGACGATGACAAACGGTTCAAATCGATGGTGGTCCGTATTCGAGACAGCCATCTCCGATGCTGGTGGCAAGCTTTCAAGCCCTGAAATCCTGGCTTCGACGACTGATGCACGCTTCATGAGACAGTTGGGCATTCCTGTTCTTGGTTTCTCCCCAATGAGTAACACTCCTATCTTATTGCATGATCACAACGAGGTTCAACAAGTCTCCATGATTATCTCTCTCTCCATATCCATATTTTTACTCCATTTTCACTATAATCTTACTAATGGGTTGTCTCATTTGCTTATACCTTGGTGCAGTTCTTGTCAGAAACGGTCTTCTTAAGGGGCATAAAGGTTTATGAATCCATAATCAGTGCTTTGAGTTCCTTTGAAGAGGGTGCATCCCAGTAAAAGTAACTGCCGTGGGTTAATACTTTGGTCGTGGACTCATGGCAACACTGCTGTATTGTAAGTTAAGAAGTTTCCTTTTCAACACCATATCACAATTCACTTGTGAACATTCTCTTCCCTTTTATTTCCTCTTCATGGGTTTCCAATTAGACAAATAATGGGAAAAAGAAGGAAAAAAACTCAAAACTGTTCTTCCCTAGGACCAAGTTTTAGAAGCTTTTAGACACATTACCCCTTCTTTTCCCTTCTCCTCATATTAGAGGCCTAACAAAACCTAAGTTGGGATTACTGATTGTGGAGATACAGATCTTAGAGTTGTGATATTGATCTTAAAATTATAGGGGAAACAAGGTTTGGTAGCAAGTTCTGTTAATCCAATGAGAAGCAAAAGGGATTTGTTTTGATTTGATATGATTCTGTGGTTCAAAATGGGAAACAAAAGCACTTGGATGTTGCCTCTTCATCTTCCAACATCTCTCCAACTTTAAGAACCAGCGCTGCACTTTCGCCCATCCTCCTAATCCAATCCAATCATTTCTCTTTTAACATTATTTTCTCAGCAAACAAACAAAACATTGGTCTCATACGCCATGTGCCTCTTAGACTCCATCACACCAACAAAATTACATGCCTTTGTTTCTGTTTATATGCAACGTACGGAAGCTGGTACAATGCCAGTAGAGAGAGAACATAGAACAAACAGCTTTCTTTCTGAGAATTAGGGAATGAGGGAAGAAACATTGCATCTTCATTAATGGCCATGAAGTTTTATTATGATATAGAGGCTTTGGTGGGTCTGAAGATATAGATAGGAGAACGAGATAAGTAATATCGCATGCGGAAGCATTAGATATGGGTATTCGAGTTAACTCGTACACATCTCGATTAATTTACTAAACCACTAGAGAGCATGTTTGGAATAGGATTGGCAAAAATGAGACTAAATTACATGTTTAGTCTCTATATTTGGAAGTTTCGTTTATCTTTTGAGTAAATCTTATCATATATTTATACTGCTAACTAACGAGAACAAACGTCCTACAAAATAGATGACTTAAAACTTAGTCCAATTCAAAATTTTCCTACTAATCTTTAAGATTACATCCACAGACAACTCACATTGTTTTAATTTGTTTGCCAGGTTCATGGTGGGTTGAAGATTGATTGGTGCCATGATATATCAACTTTAGTGAATGAAATTTCCTTACAATTTCACAAAAGCAAGAACAGCCCTTTCCTGCATGTTCTGACATTTTTCTTTTTTGAAAAGAAAAAAAAAAACATGTGAGCTCCATTAATTAGCAAAGGAACATCATAATTAGTTTAATTAATTAAGGTGTAAAATCATACTGTCAGCCACCCGATTGAGCCATATTCAAGAAACACAAATATATTAATACTCTGTTTCAAAAAAGAGAGGCTTCGGGAATCTCATTGTTTATTTGTTTGTTTATATTTTGGATTCACTAATTCCCAAGTCTATACTATTTTTACACATTAATGATGTAATGTAATAAATAATTAATATCGCGTTAAAAAATAATTCAATACAATATTTCCACTGTGCATTTGCAAATTCTCAAAATTAAGATGGTCAATAAGAGCAGCTTTTTGTTATCTGTTTTCACAGAATTTCATTCAAATATGAACAAGTTGCCGCATATAAAACACGAGACGAAGTTGCACAAGTTATCATTTTTCATATTTTATTCAAATAAAAAACGATTTTAGCACAATTTCTTTCTTTTTATATTTGTATCTACTAAACAAATTATTTGATTATTTTTCATTTATTTAATACCATGATTTTAGATGATAATTACAATATCATAAATTTGAGATCTACGGATGATATCCTTCTATTTAAATACATGTTGCTTTGAATAAAATCGACATATTATATATTTTAAGTATAACAATTTGGGGACATGGAGGATTGAACTTCCAACCTCTAAGAGAATGAATTTGTATCAATTACCATTGAACTATACTGAAACATGTGTTCTAATTTCGATAAAAAATTTTGCAAACATAAAAGGGTTTAGATTGGAAGAATAACCCTATTAATCTCAATATTTCTAGAAGATACCATTTTCTTTGGAACGTAATTTTGTAAGATTTATGTGCACTCTATCTCATTCTATTTTAAATATTGTTGCCAAACAATAAAGAACAAAATATATTTTTAAACTGTTGACTCTCTTTTTAATGTGAAACCAAAACCAATGGTCATTTAACCTATGATAATGGGTTTCTCAAACTTGTAGGAAGAGTAGTTTAATATAATAATATAACTGCAGCTGCTCTAATTAGAAGTATTAATACCATTGTTAACTTCATTAATAAATAGATTAACAATATTAAATTAATATTTAGGGAAAACAGGGGGGTGGGAAACTAAACAAATCACTTGAATTACTATAACCTATTTTAATCTCTATCCTTTTATACTTTTATTTATTTTTTAGTCATTATACTTAGAGTGTTTATACTTTTAAAATGTCTATTTTAATCCTTATAGTATTAAAAAGTGATCAATTTTGGTCTAAGTTTGATTCTATCACAAATTTTAAAACGAAGAGTCTTAATAAATCACTATGTCGTCTATTCTCCCTTCAATCAAATCCGAATACTATGGCTAGAGTTTTATGAAAAAAGTCAAAGCCCCTTATCGAATTTGAACCGATGACTTACATCTTATCATGGCACATTGCTCTACCACTGAGTTAAAAAGGCCTTTTTGATTCAATTTCTAAATAAGCCACTAGTCACAATACTGAGTCGTATATAGTTATTATATAAATCTATTAACCATTAAATGATTCTAAATAATTAAAAAGATAAAATATATAAAAAATTATTAATAAATAAATTACGTTGGGTCACTGATTCCAAAAATGAAATGTTGTTTGAATCATTGAAGAGTTAATGACCTTATAATACCCTTTATTTTAATTGACTCGTTAATAAATCAGGCCATGATCACAACATTTCGAACCTTTCGAAAACTTGTGTCAAACGCAGTGTTGTGTTGAAATAGCAATATAAAAAGGAAACAAAAACGTCGACTCCAGTACCTAATTATGTCCAAATTACACAAATTCAAACTTTCCAACTTAAGATTTCACAAAATTGGAAGTTTCCAAAGTTTAGATTTCATAAATTTTCAAGCCGAAGAAAGATGTATAGTTAGGGTTTTCACCAACCTCAGAAAACGCGGTTGAAACAAAGAGCACACACCTCATATCCAAAGCCAGTGCAGCAACAGCTGTACCCTTTTTTTTTTT
>NW_019104505.1:823838-835207 GCF_001995035.1 Momordica charantia
CCAAATGTTGGATGGGACGCTATTTGATCCACCGGTTATTGATGACTTTTGTGAAGAGAGTGATATTCGTTTATGGAGCTTCTGCTGAGACCCAAAAACAAAAAAATATTAAAGTTTCATTCTTTTTTTTTTTTTTAATATATATTCATATTGTATGATCATCCCTCGGTTGTTAATTTCACAGAATTACTGACAAAAGAAAAACTTTTCATATATATACACATTGTTTACTGCGGCAGATATTTTTTTCTGGGTTGATTATTGATTTCTCTGGCCGGATTGGACTTTCTTACGTTGTTGTTCATCAAATTAATTTTTGTATTAATTTTTTGTACATATATAATATATAATATAATGATATATACTAATATCGTCTAAGGAAAACAAAACCAATGGCCAGAAATCTGTGTCGTGGTTTTAACGTGATGATGTCTTGTTTTTGTTGTTGGTATATGGAGAAGTTGTGCACCAATGGCGTGTTTGGGCGGTGGCAGTTTTTTGAAACTCAAAAACCAGTAACGTCAAAGGTCGAGGAGATATTCTCACAATATCATTCCGTTTCAATATCCTCACTTTAATCTTATAAGTGAAAACATCTCTGTTGGTACGAAAGAAAAAAGATGTAGGTTTAATTTTTAAGCACCTACAACAAATTTCCTAACTCTGCTGATTCATGTAGCCGTTATTGTTGGATTTCAATCTCAATTTGTCTACGTTCATTTGTGAAAAACGTCATATTATTATAGAAATATGGAGCAGAAAAATGGTAAAAATCTAGGGAGGGGAGTGCAGGGGATGTCCAAAAATGAGTGTCAAATCCAAAGCTTAAAATGGACAATATTTTTGTGGGGGATCACATGATGTGTTGTGTTTGTGTTTTGTGTTTAGGTTTTATGTTGGGGGTAAGGGGCATGGAGTCCCATTTCTGTGTGTTTTTTGTTGCCTTTTACATTGCATCTGGTCTACTCTCATCACTTTCTTTCAAATAAGTTCATGCATGAAATCCACACCCATAACTTTTCACCTTTCTCAATCATCACAAATATATTCAAGGAATTGTTTTGTTTCAACCCTTTTTTGCTCTTTGAAAATCCCAAAAATTAAAAAAATCAAACACAATCTTTTGTTTCAACTCTTGTTTTGTAATTATCTCACAAACGGGCTCATGTATTGAAATAATTACGAGGAGCAAGAGATTTATTATATATAACCGAGATTCAGAAGCTGAAATTTCACCTTGACCACCATAAAACTAAAGATTACAAATCACATTTTATTGTCATTTCATTACCTGGTATGCATACATGTATCTAGATGGAATAACTAAAGGTTGGCCTTTCTTTAGAAACCATAGATTTTTATTAGTAGTTTAAGTAGAATAAACTTTAATAATTGATTAATAATGATGTCTTTAACACCCTAGCTAACCATCATTTTGATTTATATGATTTTGAAAAGTTTATTGTTATTTTCTTATATTTTGATTTTTTTTAGGTAATAATAAGAAAACAACTTAACATAAAATAAATTTTGAAAAAACTAAATTGTCCAGCCACGAGGGAGTTTGACAACTCCACTCTTCTCTCAAATGGTTTTTCATCGCTCGTCTGGCTAAACCATGGGCCACCTTATTTGCCTCTCGACTGATATGTCTCATTGAAACTATTTCCATATCTTCCATTATCTGCCAAACTTCTTTCAAAAGTCAAATAATTTCAGTTTGATATTGATACTGTCTGTGAAGTAGATGAATGGCTTCGAGGGAGTCAGATTCGAAGTGAATTGGTCGACAGTGTTCTTGTCGAATTGCACGCAATCCCTCGCAAATAGCCATCACCTCTAGGTAAGTAATATTTCTTTCCGCTCTTATAATTCTGCAGCCTATTTTGATGACTTCTCCCTTCTCGTCTCTTAAAATCCAGCCAATCCCGCCGGTGTTTGTATCAATTAGTCACTCCCAATACTCTTTTGTAGTCCAGTTTGTCCTATCAATGTAGAAAAATTTTGCTTCAATAGGGGTGCAATTTATCCCTATATCTTTAATTTCCTTACATTCCCATAGGATATGTTGAGTAATCCCTTCTTTTTTCCTGCAAAAAGGACAAAATAGATCAGTAATAATTCTTATATTTCGATTAAAGTGTAGTATGTACTAAGAAAAAATAAAATAATTAAACATTGTGTGTGGCAAATGAAATGTTGAGATCATGTTAATAGTTGATACATATGAATTTAAGTAATTATATTTATAAATAATTCAATTCATATTCAACTCGACTATCAATTTGTATAAATTTTGTAGGAAGGTAATTAATGACATCTACTATAATGTAATTTAAAATTTTTGTAAGTATATATATATTAACTCAATATTTAAACTAAAGTTGAAGTATAAAAATTAAAAGTTACCGAAACACAATTCTTATAAACAATCTATTTTGCAGATAACCCCAATAGATTTGAAGTTAATTTAAGAAAATTAAATTAGAGAAGATCAATTAATTAATAGATTAGGGAAATTTTTGGAATGTGGGGTGGCATAATTAGAGCATAGGATACCATATATGAAATGAGACTGAAAATGGAAAAAAAGGGGAAGAGAGCACATGATCACAAATGACAATTTCCAATGTTGCAATATGACACATCATCACATGTGCCCTTCAAAAGCATATATTCAAAGTTCGAGATTTTTTTTTATTATTATCAATTCATTCTATTTTAATTACTTTGCTAATCTATGATTAACATTATATATATCTTCATATATTGTTCGGAGAGAGAGAGAGGCATTTTTGGGAGTTAGATCCAACACAGAGCGTGAGATTAATGATGTGGCCTTGGCCTTATTACGACAGAGTTAAGGAATAATTGATTAAATCAACATATAATTAATTGTCAATTATAGTACAATTAATGTTCAAAAAAATTATAGTATTATTAATTCATTTGTTAGTAATTTAATAGAATAACATATTTACTTTTTACATGTCTATATCAATATCTATATCTATAATATATTAAAAGTACGGATGTGAAATAATTTTTTTTGGACAATTATATCCTTCACCTTTTTTTCAATAACCCAATTTATCCTTCAATTAGAATCATAACCAACCAATTCTTAAATCTTTCATGTTCCATCACGTATAACTTGTCGTTATAGTTAATCTCACATTTCATTTAATGCACGGGGAAAGATTTAAGAATTTTTTTAGTAATTTAATAGAATAACATAATTACTTTATATATATATATATATATATCAAAGAATGCTATTACTAAATGCTATTTAATAGGTTCCCTATTTAGTATTTATATACATTTTACTCGTAAATTCTAATTATGGTTCAAATAGATGACATGTTCCATTCTTTAAGGTTGATAGGTTGGATTTCTCATTCCATAATTTTTAAACTAAATCCTAAATAATAATATAAAAAATCCCAAATTTACTACTAGGAAAATTAAAATAATTTAATTTAGTAAACTTAAAAAAAAAAAAAAAACCTCGCTGTCACAAGAGCCTACAAGCTACAATGAATCACCCTGATATATGTCATGAGTTCGTTTAGATGGGCCCAAACAAATCCACGTTCACTATAAATATCTTTTTCAAAGTTCAAAATATTTTTTTTTTGATACATCAAAGTTCAAAATAATACCCATACAGAATAAAGCATTTATAAATCATTATAATATAGAGCTTTATATATATATATATATGAGATAATGTCTTGGATGAACTATTTTGAAAATTTTTTCCAAATGTCATATATATATATATATATATGAGATAATGTCTTGGATGAACCATTTTGAAAATTTTTTCCAAATGTCTAATGTTTACAAATTTTACAGATTTTTGGATTTAAAACTTTTTTTAAATATCAAATTTGCCCTTATTTAGGACATTTATATTTATTATAATTAATCTTTTATTTAAATGCAAAAGATTAATATTCCAAATTTAATTTTGTAAACATTAAATTATTGTGGGTCCTAAATTAATCATTTTCATAATTCCAAAATTTACACCTTAACATATTCTACTAAAGAATATATATTTTACTAAAGAATGAAATTTATTACAAAATATTCAATTATTCTCATAATCCTCAAATTTACTCCTTAATTATATTCTACTAAATAATGAAATTTATTATAAAATATTTTTTCATTTCATTACAATTTTTGGCCAAATTTCAATAATATAGCCATTATAACATACACTTATATGTATATATAGAGAGATATATAAACTATATCCGACTATCTTTTCATTTATATGAAAAAATAAACTATATCTGACTATAAACTTAAGCAACATAGACTTAACAATGGTGATATAAACTATATCTATTATAATATACACGGAGATATAACCTATATATGACTATAAAGTATATACGACTATATCCCTTTACAATTAACAAACAAAGCAAATAACCTACAAACATTCCAATCGGAGACTAGACAATGGTCGGGATAAAAGGAAGGCTCGAACGGTCGACGGGCAGTCGGAGACGAAGGAGAAGCTAGACGGACTATTCTGACAACGAAGAAGAATGGAGGCGGCGACTGGAAACGAAGGAATGCAGACGGCAGCGAGGGACGAAGGAATGAACGGAAACAGAACAGATGAAGAAGAAAAGTCTGAGGGAGGAGGTTTTCAAATTTTTTAAATATTGGAGGATTTTGGGGATTTGGTATTTTTTTACTTTTGGGAAGTCTAATTAGACAAAATTTGAGGGATTTAAAATGTAACCTACAAATGTTATTTTGGATTTTAAAAATTAATTAATATTGAGACGAGATACAAAATGATATATTAGTGAATTGAGTGATAAGTACTAAATCGAATGGTCATTTTATATAATTATAGTGTCTAAATAACCTATTAGGGTATAACTCTATATATATAGCTTACTTTTGTATAAATCCCATAGAGATACCAAATGGGCCTCATCCGGATGGGGTGTGGCCCACATTGAGACAAATCAGACGTATTGGGCCTATTTCTCAATGGGCATTCTAGTTTGGGCTTTGTATCTCAAGTTAGGTTTTTGATTAGTTCAAAAATCGAAAAATGGAATAAACCACAAAACTGCGAGACCAAAAATAGAATTCTTTTTTTTTTTTTCTTTTGAGACACGACCAAAAATAGATTTTAAATCTTTAAAGGCATTTCATCCCCAGACACGAGAGAAATTACTAAAATAACGTTTATATAACCTTACTATTACGAAGATATGTTCATGTCGGTATTCGGTTATCGGAGGATATTTAGTTAAAATTTTTATTTAAACTAATTTTTAAAGTCATGTACTTACAATTTATCGGTTATAAAAATTTGAGCATTTTTCGTTCTTTTAAATATTAAATATAAAAAAGTCACCATCTTACACAACATAGAGAACTCCACTTTGAATGTCAAGAATGAGATGGAGAAGCAATTAAGAATTAAAAGTAAAAATCAACCGAAAATTGACCTATTAATTTGGTAAAAAAATCTGTTTTTTTGTCTTTCTCTCTTGATTGTCGAATGGGATGACAAAATTGGTTCTAACCCTAGACACTAAACCAAATATTTTTCTAAAATTTGTAGTACAGGGTCGGTCTAAACTTATAAGCGAGCGAGGCCAACGCTTAAGGCCCTCGTTCTAGGAAAGCCTCATATTTTCCTATAATATATAAGATTGGTATCTATTTAATTTAGTTTTTAATTATAAATTAAATTTAAAATATATAATATTACTTTTCGTAATTTTTTTTGTAATATTTAAATTAGGCACCACTAAAAAGAATCCCTAATTAATACGATTATAAATTTCTCTCAATTTTGATTAGCTTACCTTTCAAAATTGTTAACCTTAATCTTTTTATATATTCATATTCCTTTCAAATTTTCTTAAAAATCTCAACCTTTTAATATAACTGGCTCAAAATTCTCTCAAGTTTACATTATGAGAATAGATCTCAAATTTTCATCTTGATCTTGTGTGTGGTCTCACGAGATTATCATGTGCTAGAATAGAAATCAAAGCTTGTTATTTCCTCAACTAAACCTAGTTGTTTCAAAGTTTTAGGTTTTTCATTCAATCTCTTTTACTTTTCTTCTATTAATGATTTCATATTGTTGATGGCTCAAAACCCAATATCTAATGTTTGTTTAGATTTGATTACTTGGAATATCAATATCTAAAATATGAATCTGAATATGAAAAGCTTAATAAGAAAATAATAGTATAAAAGGTGATTGAATATGTCCTCAATAAATTTTTAATTGGAAGTAAATGTGATAAAAATACTCAAATAATAAAAGAAATGACAAGTATAGACAAATAAGAGATGAAAGAAAAATTTAGACGATGATATGGCGGTTAAATGAAGTATCTAATTATAAAAACAAATAAAAACTAGAGAGGAAGTATAGAGAAAATGGATTCACAACTACTGCGGTTTCAGTTAAGAAATTGCAAATGATATGAAAATACAACCAATATTTAGTGAAAAAAACCATTGGAGAAAAACAATTTGATGAGAATGCTGATATTGAAGAAATACGATCACCGCAAGATTCTTTTAGAATTGATTACTTTTACTATATTATAGATCAAAAAATTTCTTGACTTAAAAATAGATTTGACAATTTTACATATATGAAAATATTTTAACTTCTTATTTGATATGAAATAAGAAGTAATACAATATCAGAAAAGATATTGTATTAATTTTGAAAATACATTAGCACATGATAGACATTAGCGATTTAGATTTATTTTGGAGATATAATATAAAAGGATGGCTTCGAAAAAGCAGGCTGAATCCCAACAGTGGGTTGAGATTGTGGCTGCGAATGAGAATTTTGTCGGTGGTATTGACTAATGTTGTCTCTAGCACAAGGGAAGGGTATCAAGAAGTTGGTCAACTTTCGCATGAAAGAAGGTAAAAGAACGAGAGTTCATGCTATTGTTTATCAAACTTTTCATCGCTCAGCTCAAACTGAACGTGATGTAATCAAACTTATGGTTGACGCCGTAGAGTTCAGTCGGTAATGAATCAATACGCAGGGAAACTCTCCTCCATGGGAATGGCAAGTCTCGGAGGTTAAGAGGTACCGGTCACCCGAATTCTCGAGTTTGAATAGGGTCGGGGTTCATCATATTGAAAAGTGGCATGGCTTCGGTTTCGATGAAAATGGAAAGAATCCAACCTACTATCCACCCACGGAGTGAGACTCTACCCAGATCTAAAGAATTTGCCAAAGAGCCTTCTTCTAACTAGTTAGAATTTTGTCTTTCTCCTTTGAATTAAAAATATTAAGAGAAGTTTTGCAAAATGAAATTACAGAATATTATTAACAATATATCATTAAAAGTTGCTTCCGTTGAAATGAGTTTTTCAATATTAAAATTAATGAAATCGTATTTAAGGTCCACTTTATCATAAGAAAGATTAAATGGATTGACAATATTGTATGAACTTAGATTATCAAGATTTAATACATAATTTTACATCTCAAAAAGTAAGAAAAATAAATTTCAGATGATATTTTCTATATTAGGACCTTTCAATCAAAGTTTGCGTAAGGTCTCACATCATCTCGAGCCGTCCCTGGTACTATTACCTACTCATTTCATTCACATTTTGACACATCATTAAATAATGTATTATTGTCAAAACGAGCATAACTCAGCAGTAATTGACATATACCTCCAACAAATAGGTTGTGAGTTCTAATCCCTCAATATATTATATTAAAAAAATGTACTATTTTATTTTATGGGATCCACACTATTCTTAAATGATACTTTAATAATTAATAATAATAGGAGTCGTTGAAATATTTATATATGAATTAAATTTACCTCAGTCTAAATTTAAACTTTTAGATGGAGAGGTGGTTCATCTTAAAAANAAAAAAAAACAAAAAAAGTGGTATTTTTTTTTTTGGGACAAACAAAGTCTAAAATTTAAAACCTTTTTTTATTCAAACTAAGTTGAACTTTGTAAACCAAAAAGGAAAAGAAAATTAAGCGTAATTCGATGCTGTCCCTCCACGTGGAAGATTTTCAAGAAAATTTATCGAAAAATTAGTAACTTTCTAATTACGCGAGTTTTTTTCTGTCTTTTTCTTTTCTTTTCTTTTTTTCCCTTTTTTTCTGAGGCAAATTACACAGGACTAGGAGTTTATTTCGCTATCAAATTCCATTGAAAAATCACTTCGCCTGCAAAAATGATCTTGCCTTTGGATTTAGTTCTGAGTTTTTCCTTTTTGAATCTTATTTAATTCTGAGTTTCCAGTACTTACAAATTCACTTTGCATAATTTTTTAAGTGTAATATTTATCTTACAGACAAGTTAAATCATCCACGAACTTAAAAATTATTTTTTTTAATGAAATTAAAAATTTTAACTGATTAATGAGAGTAAATTTAATTATTTATAATGATCTGAAGAAAACTAAAATGATAAAATCAGGAGGCAATTTGGAGTTAAATATTAATAATTCAGGACTGAATTAAATTAGTTAGACTTAAAATGGGAGGGGTATCCTATTCATTTCACCAATCAAAGTTAGTTGTCCATTAATAAGTCTAATATATTATATCTCAAATTGATATTTTAATTTAATAGTGTTGAATTACATGGACCCGATTATAGCCGGCATAAATATAAGGAAAATATTTGACTTGTGAAGACTATCTTATCACTGCTACGGTTAAATATTTGATAACTAAGATAGAAAAATATCAAAATAATTTTTTTTTAGATAATGAGTTGTCAAATTTTGAAGGATGGTTATACAAGATTTTAATCCTGGAACAAAGTATTTCCTAAATGAAAAAAATATAAAGATCCAATTAAAACAAATATTCTAAAAAATTGGTAGTTACACCCTCGAAAGCAACTAAAATTTGTAGGGAGTACATTGATGTATTAAATTTTTGTTAACATGTCGTCGTTGTCGTCGTACATTTAAATATTGGATATCTACGTAAGCAGTGAATTGACATTTTCATAAATATAACACATATCAATTGACATAATATTAATATAAATAATTTTTTAATTTATTTAAAATGTATGGACTATTTATTTGTTAATTTCGATAGTTGTAATAAATTTTTTATTTTCATAATTATTTTAGAATTATCCATTGTTATGATATTTTTATTTTCATCCTAGAAACTTCGACATTTCTTGAGAAACTTAAATAATATATATAAAAAATTGAAGGTATGCCTATACCCTCACATATATCCTCAGCAATAATATGAATTATTCAACAACTCCTTTTAAAATGAACCCGCATAAATAAACAATATCGATAAATTTATATATTAAAAAGAATATTCATTAAGAATATTTTGTTCTTATATTTTATTCGAATCATAATTGCTGTTCCTAATGAATATTTAATAAGTACGGTATTCAATAATTTGTATAATTTGCTAAGGTAGACAAAAAATAAATGCTATGGTACATCCATTTTATTTTTCACTTTGAATATTTTTTTATTGACATTATAATTTTGTAAATGATAAGAGGATTTATTTTAAAAATACGATTTTGGTACATTTTATGAATGTACTGAGCTGTGTATTTATCAAGATATATGTTTTAATAARTTGAGTTATGTTCATGTTGACTGGATAGAAACTTATATTTTAAATGATTGAGGGTCCAAAGTGTCTATGATTATAAATGTTCATGGAAGTGAATATTGCAGAGTTTTTTTTTCCTAGAGTGAATATGGTGGAGTTACAGTGATTAGATTAGAGATGAGGTGCACTACTTTATTTATTTGTAAAGATGCTAAAATCCGCCTAAGGCACGGAAGCTCAGTGTGAGCGACGGTGAAATTCTCTGCAAAATAGGTATGTCACTCCAACGCCCAAGTTAGTTAATCCAAACTTAGACAGATCAGCTTCAGACGGATTTTCATACCTCGARTGATGGGAGTGGGGTGTATTTATAGTTGTCAATGGGGTAGTAATTTGTCCCATTGGGATATTTCCCTGTTCATGCCAGGTTCCCTTTTGGGATCTTTGATCCGTGCATTCTTTCGGTCTTTTCCCTACCCTCAAATATAAGTCTTGGGCGTCTTCGTTTTTACTTAAGTACCCGGGACCGACCTAGCTGGCCTACTTGTTTGGCCTCCCAATACATCTTTTTACATCATGTTTTGTAGTAATGTACAACAATATGTGGGATGATCATAATTTCAACCTAAGACAGCATATGCTTTTTTTTTTGCCTTGAACCCATAAAACGCCATATATCATATATGTAGTATTTAGTGCAAAAGGCATACATTTAACTTAATTTCATAAAATTGAGTTGAGTTATGAACCTTTCCCTTACATTTAAAACTTATAAGCTCTATTAAATAACAAACCTTCCTCCAAAATACAATTTTTTTTCCTTTTTTTTAACAGAGGAATACAAAACAAAACAGCAACTACACAGCAGAGACCAAACAATCAGAAATAAGAACTCCAGAAATGGTCAAAGGAGCTTCCTCAAGCCAAACACGATCCACCTGGTGCACCAAAGCAAAACGAGCGAGACAGTCAGCCGCACGATTTCCTTCTCGATGAGTGAAACCAAAACCAACAGAACCAGACTGATGGCAACGCCGATGGAGATTAGAAAGCAAAAGACCCACTTCCGACAAGTCCGCAGCATCCTATTCCAGCAAGGCGATACAACGCAAAGAATCAGACTCCAAGATTATAGGCCGAAACGCCGAATCGACTGTCAAAGACAAACCCTCTTCAAGAGCAAAGAGTTCGGCCAGATCAACTGAACCACAATGGTCAAATACTTTGTTTTATACACGAGTTTGTTTTCAATTAAAATAACATTACATGTATAAAGTCTTTATTTATTCCCTATCATCACTTTCCTAATCTTTGTTTTAACTCAAAGGTATGGACATGAATAAAAACAAACAAGAACAGCACCTCCTAAACGATGTTAATTAGTGCCTCTAAAATTATTTTAATATAAGTTCTTTTGTTCCATTCTTTCTAATTATTGATGTTTCCCTATTTTCAATGCTTCTCTAGGACAAACTACATTTTCTCATATGTTTATACATTTCAAAATCCCTAAGTTTTTTTTATTTTTTATTTTACCTTTTGTCAAAAATAAATTTTACCTCGTTTACTGATAATTTCTTTATTTCACAATCTACTTTCTTTAAACATTCTTAAAATTGAGGCAAGATTTCAGGATAAAGAAACAGGTAATAGTTGAGCAAACTTGATTTATTAAAAGCAAAATCTTACACCTACAATGGTTGTTAATTAATATGAGATTTTATGTTAAACATTAATGAAAAATGGGAAATGATGAAA
>NW_019104505.1:849596-871029 GCF_001995035.1 Momordica charantia
GGCGGTCCAAGTTTTTTCGGTGTTCTTCCTCTTGTTGATGTCGAATACCCTAATAATTTGATTAAAATAATTGAGGCTCCCTCCATTTTTCGATTATTAAGTAACTATTWGTTCAACAGTAATTGGAATATATTTCCAATCAAGAGTTGTGACCCCTACATGACAGTAAGAAATAAGAAATATTGCACTGAATTAATATGGAATTAACGAGGGAATCACAACATAGAATTCTAAATATAAAGAGTTACTGTTTCAATGTGAAAACTCAAACCAATATCAATTTTCAAGTCAAATATTTCAAGCTGGGCCTGTGGATTAAATTCGTGAAACTTTAGACAACTTTATGCGTCACGAAGGGCCTACTGGATTTAGCAAAGCCCATCAATATCCAAGGTCCGGCCCAATCAATGGTAATGTTTACTTGGAGTGGTTTAAAAGCCTATATTATATTTGAATTGTTTAGGCTAATTTGTTAACTATTTTGGTTTTTTTTTCTGTTTTAAAAATTATGCTTAAAATATTTCTTTCACATATCTATGTTCCTTTGTTTTATTATATAATTTTTTGTAAATATTCTTTAAATCTAGACAATTTTGTAAAAGATGTATATAGTTTTCAAACTTCTTTTTATCTTTTCCTCGGGAAAAAAAAACTTCTTTTTAATTTAAAAACTTAGCTAAAAATTCAAATATGTTTTTAAGGAATATGAGAAAGCCTTTCGGAGAGAGAAGTCTTTAGAGCTGCTATGGTATGAGCTCTCACTCACGTCGTCTGTCTTGGAGATTCTATTACGTTGCTCGCCCTCGAGTGTTTGCTCGTCGTTACCCCATAGACTTYGAAACACATTCGGTAGGTCGTATCCTTGGACACTCTGTTCGGCAGCTTCGAGTGAACAAAGAAACTTCATGGGTCAAGCCCAACAATCAAAAGCGGGCAAACTTGGTTTGCTACARGACAAGGAAGGGCTAAACTGGGATCATTACATCCGAAAGAGAGGACGCTATAGCATCTCTATTGTTCCTTAGCTTCCTCGAGATGTGTGGTCTAGAAACAACTCATRACAAACGACCTTATTATTGTCCAGAAAAACTTCCTAAATGGCCATGCCTCCAAGAATGACCCAATCTAAACACATCCATGGCCCATAAAAGCATGATTCGCTGTGGGCCCTATAGAATTGGTTGTATTGGCAATTATGTAATTTAAAAAAAAATTAGCATTATTTTTATAGAATATTTAGAACTATCAAAATGATTATTTTCTAAAATGTTTAGAAATATCTATTTCATCATCAAGGCCACTAATAAGTTACAAGTAATATTTTCATTTTTATGGGTTTTTCTAATTTATATATTCTCATGGTCTATGTTAGTCGATTATCACTTTAAATTTCAATAAAGTCAAATCGAAAGGATAAATTGGACACTAGCAATTAAAGAGCCTACATTTTAGACAACCAAGGACTTGCAACCCGAAATTTATTTCTTGTTCTCTTTGGCAGATTTATTTTTYAAAACTCTTTTTAAATTCTGTGATTCAAATAATAGTAGTTTTAAAAACAATATGTTTTCCGCGTTCTCCTATTTGAAATTGCAAATTTTAAAATGTATAATTATATATAAAAAAAACAAAARCAAAAACTTTCATAAATATACTATTTCAAATTATAAATTTATTTCATTTCTAAAAAATTAAAAAGAGACCGTTTGTTTTTTGGAAATGCAGATGTCTGAAATTTAAGATGTTCGAAATTTTAAATGTCTTGCATCTTCAAATGACCATATTTGTTTTGTAGGAAAATACATAARGATGTCCGAGATTATTTGGATAACCACGTTTGTTTCATGGGAATGTTCTAAATTTATATAATGTTCCAAAAACTCCCTTCCAAATATTCATATAATTTATACATTAATCTAATATAATTTACATGTATATAATAGATTTTATTAAATTAATTTAATATTTTAAGTTTTTTATATTAATTGCATAAATGTATTAATTTTTGTATGTTATTAGGTAGAATCATATTAATATAATACTTTTTTAAAAGTAATTAATATTGAATATAAATTTCATTTTCAATTTTAATATTTTTTAAAAAATACAATTATATAATTAATGTTATATGGGATAAAATTCATTTATTATATTATCAAATCATATTTTTTAGGAAGAAAAATATCAAAGGTAAGCTGTTGCATTAGAATCATGTATTTAAGATAATAGATATCATTCATAATAATTCATTCCAAATATTAAAAATAAATRGAGATATTATATAATTTAATTGAAGTATATTTTATATGTACATGTAATACATAAATATACTTAATTACTTATTAGTCATTGAGTATATTAATTTATTTAAACTATAAAATTACAAATAAAACCAAAGAAATTTGATAAAAGAAAATATTGAATAAATAACGAAGGGTAAAAATGTCAACATAGGATGCTTTCATGGGAATCATGTAAACCCATATTTTAAAAAGGTATCCAAATTGACTTGGATGCCTTCTAAATGTAGGCGCGCATTTCGAGATACCCGGATATCTTACATTACCACAAAACAAATGTGGGGATCCAGATCCCCGTCTCATGAAAATCTTGGATTTCCGAAACAAACAACCCCTAAATGAAATCTCTTACCTTCAGACATCGCCAACCAAACCAAAACCCACCCTAAAAAAACTCATAAAACCAATTACTTGTCACCAAACCAATTTTCAGATGAACTTCCATTTTATTTTATTTAGAACTTCTACATAGAAACGATTAGCAAACAAATCTCCATTTCCTGTTGCCAATAAGAAAACAGAGATAAATAAAACACTGAACGAACCTTGAATTTTGAAATGTCCATTTGACTGAACTTTCTACCCCCATTTGTTTCAACCATAGATTCCATTCTTATTCTACTTACTTGAACTAAATAATTAAAACTCAAATTTACCTCAACCCATGACAAATAAAAKAGCATGAATCAAAACTGTAAGATGTGGAAATTGCTCAAACRGGTATTTTGGTGTGGATATTTCCATCATGCTTCAGATTTTGATATGCAAAATGAGAAAACCTTTAATGTATAAGCCTAAGCTAACCTTGATTCTGAGAAGACATGGAGTCCTGAGAGCTATATCTGGTCTGGATGGCCATGGCTGCCTCTCTTGTAGAATCTCCCTTCTCCACAATCTGTTCAAGCTCCACAATCTTCTCCAACAAAAACCTCGAATTTGAGTTGGTTGATTCAACCAACTTACTAGCAGTTTCAAGAGCACTGCACATCTGAAAATGCCCCAAAATACAGCCATAAGGAAATACAATTGTCAATACCTTTGCTCAAACATCAAACAGTCTTTCAAAATCAAAAGATATGGGTTGTTGTAACTTGTAAACAGGCAAAGTTTCAACCCCAAAATGTCCAGAGATTACTTCTTATCATTGTATCATGCAATAATAAATAATATGAAGGGGAAGGACCAAAAAAAATAAAAAATAAAAAAATCAATGTTTAGCACAACAAACACCCTACCTTCAAAGTCAAGGCTGTCCAGGAGTGATCCTTATCATCGAATGCTCTGTTCAATTGGTCATAATTTTCCTGAAGTAGAAGAAGGCGGACAGTGTTAGATTCTCGTCGMTATGATATTTGGAACGGGAAACAAACATAAAGCTCATAACAAAATAGTTCAAGCCCTTAAAAATCACAGTCGCAATACRAAAATCCGCGTGATCCTAGCATCGATTAGCCAAAGAACAAAAACRACCAACATTCGGAAGCGGTAATTGAAGAAGAATCGAGTAATGAAGAGAGAGGGAGAGGAAGACCTGAAAGAGTTTGGCGAGATCGGGGGATTCAGATACGTCTGGAAAACAGGATACAGAAGCAAAGGATGAAGATGATGATGCTACTGATTTGGGGGTTTCATGAGATCCTTTTCCTTCTCCGCCATCTTCTTCTCCAACATCGCACAGAAAATCGCCTATGCACAGAAGAGGTCCTCCAGTTCCCCTCATCTCTCTCTCTCTCTCTCTCTCTCTCTCTCTGCAAATCGGATCGAGGAGAGAGAGAGCGGAGCCCCCGACTGAACCATCTCTTGGATTTGGGCCTTCTCACCTATTCATCGCTGGGCCCATTTCTGCAAAACAAACACAAATATCAAAATAATTTTCAAATTACAAATATAATTTGAATCAGTTTTAAATGTATGTAAATGGAAATGTCAATTGTCAAGCTCTTAATTTTATGGATATAACGATAAAATACCAATGCTAATGAATATTTTTGGAAAAGGTTATAAAAATTAAAAAAATTATTTCAATTAACAATTAAATATTTTAACTTCTCTAGATTAGTGACATAGAAATGTCAATTTAACCCTGTCGAATTCATGGATACATAAAAATGTTTACATATCTAACGAATAATTAATACCATATTTCGAGTCAAGACACCAATCTCCGACCAAAAGGTCGTGCTATACGAAAGATAATCTCAAAAAAACAGCCATCCTTCCTATAGTTTTCATTTGATTACACATAGTTTTCATTTGATTACAATTCAACTCCCGTAAAGTTAAAATACTAGGTCACATGATTTGATTAAATCTAATAAAACATCTATGGCACTAAAATATAAAAACAATTTTTCTTATACAACACATTTTCTTTGAACGTGACTGAGATGAGAACTAGCATTAAGTATGAAAAAAAAAAAAAGATTGGCTGACTATTAAATGTAACACTATTTTTCTTTACCGGGTCGAAAGAAACATATCACATAACAACAATGACATTTTAGGAGATCAAACCAAATGATAAGAAAGAAATGAAACCAACCACACACTGCAAACTTCACCTAATTTTTCCATAAATTTAACAAAATTAACTAATCTAGATCTTTATTAACAATCAATATGAATATCRTGAAAGTTCAGCAATCCCAGAAGTTCATATTCAGAATAGTACAACTAAAGGAAACAAAGCAAGGCGAAAAATGCCAGCATTAAAAGGATGAGCACCTGTGTTTCAAACAGCAGCTGCAAACCATTCTCTGAAGGTTTTCAAATAACAGAAAAAAGTAGCGAAAAAGTGGTATCAAATACAACCTAGTTGGAGCCGCCCAACAACCAAAAAAAAAAACTTGATTGGGCTGCAAATAAAGAACATATGTCTGAAGCTGGATTTGTTGATGGGTGGATGGAGAAAAAAGTTGTACGGTGAATGGAACTGGCCGACAAAAAACAATGGCCTTCTCCAGAAAACCAGCTTCCCATTTTGTTTTTTTCCCTACACAACTAAAAAGCAATTAGTGCTGAAGCCACACATAGTACCCTTTTTCTTTTGTTCCCTCCTTTATCTACACTCTCCACCAGATCATGTTCTGTCTCCCTACTTAATGAAGCTTCAGCAGATATTACACCAACAYACCTTCCTCCTTTATACCTAAACACTATTGCCTTGCACTGATCTTCTTATCTACAACAGAGCAGGGCAATTCCAGAAATCAAAAAGAAAGAAAAAAACTGTCTGTGCCGTTATCATGTTCTGAAGGAGCAGTGGAATGGCAACACAAATGGTTTGGTTTGCCACATCGAACACCATGGTTTACCTTAAATATGAGCTCATGTATAGCCTAACACCGATGTCGATGGGTCCATCATCCCCACCAATGGCATGAAGTGCTACAGGTATGGTCGAAAAGAGTCGTACTGTGAGGGGGAAAACTGCAGGGACAATTCCAGTATCTGAAGTATGAGATTTCAAATTGGACTCTTGTTCAACAGTAGCACCCTCTGTAGTACTTRCTCCACCCGACTCACTAGGACTCCCTCCAAGAATCCTCTCTTGAACATTCAGGTCGCAAGGAGAAATAACTAGTGCAACTTCTTCCAATGCCTTCCACTTACTTGAACCTCTACTCTTAAACGAGCGCCTAGTACCAAAAAAACTAAGCACCAATGTCGATGAAGCATCAAGCCATTCAACTGCCAAACCTTCAACTTCGTCGTAGTATATTCTCCGCTCAATCTGATATCAAACACCACAAGAAAAAAATTAAAACACAAGAAAAAACAAGTTCAGACATTAAAATGTGAATGCAGGTTGCTCAAAGAACACTTACAGCCAGCTTCTGAATATAAAGAGACATAAATCTTGGACCAAGGCCCAGTACCCTCGCATCTGATAACAAAATCTGCAAGTGTAAAGAAGAAGCCACACATGAAGCAATCATCCATCCAAACTTAGTACTTACAGGACRAACAAAAACGTGATTACATCAGCATCTATATGAACATACAGGTGTGCACTTCAATCCGTGTCGTCAAACAAAAACCACATATGTTTTGAAGATAATAGAACAGTTAACATGGAAAAGTAAAACTCCAATGAAAATGYGAAAAAAATTATCCTCGCAAGAAATACCACCTGTGGGAGAATTTAATGACATAAAACGTAACAGAGAATTCAGGTTATTGATCCAATTATAACATACAATGAAAGACGGAATACAGTTTGCTTTGTTGGGGAGAAAAGAAATCAGAATGCAAACTAAGAGACTAAAAAAATACCACAAACTACATAATAGAGAAAAAAATTACCATCAAAAGAAGCACAGTATAACCAGTTCATATGTAAGGCTAAGAACTACTCTTTTTTCGAAACAAAATAGCAAGTTAATTACCAAACCAGTTTAGAATAAGAACGTCCCCAACTTGAGGAAATGACAAATATGGTTGCACAAAGATGGTGTTCAAATTGAATTAGAAAAGGGCATAGAAATTCTGGAAACAAAAAAGAAAAAAAGAAAAGGGCATAAAAGAATACCTCYTTTTTCTTCAAAAGAGCCCACATGTAGAGCTTATCACATGCATCCGCGACATGCTTACTAGCCAATTTTCTATTATTGCAGTGCAGAGCAACATCTGAAAGTAATTTAGTGCATGGAACTCCATGCTTCAGTGCAGCAGCCGATAATGCTTCTCTACCTTCTAAGGAGTCAGCAGCATCTTTGTCAAAATGAATGCCAGTAAAACATCTCATCTGTTCATCACCATTAACTTTCTGTATGATTCCTTGATGCTTCAAATACAACTCCTCGGCCTCAATAGCTGCTGCAAGCGTGCGATGGACAACAATATCAGGATACCGTCGCAATGGTGAAGTGAAATGTGTGTATAGGGGGACAGCCAGTGCGTAGTGACTCCCATTTTCACCATCTTTTAACTCTCCACTACAGAAATAAGTTGCTAATTGCATTGGCCTTGTAGCATAGGATATGAGAATATCGAACAGTAAAGGATCATCATGAAGTTTTTTCCTTATCTGCTCCAATGACTGTTGAAACTGCACTGAAGAGGATGTGTCGAGTTCAA
Source organism: Momordica charantia (assembly GCF_001995035.1). The sequence goes on from NW_019104505.1 coordinate 856,976, forward strand.
AACCATGCTTAGAACAAAATGATTCAAATTCTCTGAGTTTCCTCATTACAGGTTCAGGATGCCTTCTCAATAATGCACTGTCCGGAAAAGTTCTGGATACAACTTCAGCAACAGTAGTATTTGCCAAAAGCATGAACTCCTCGACAAGAAAATTTGAATCCTTATGTTCATAAAACTTACTATCATACGGAATTCCATATTCATCATATAAGTAAACTCTTTTAGAATTGTCAAGCCGCAAGGCCCCATCTCTAAATCTCTTCTCCTTTAGAGTTTTCGAAATTTCATGAAGAATTTTAACAGATGAAATGACATCAGGCCATGCAAATTGGCCGTGCAAATGGGGGCAATGATTTCTTGAAATCTTTGAACAATCAGAATCAAGTAATCCATCAATGATGTCTTGAGCATGCTCATATGAAAGTTTGCAACAAGAGCATATCACAGTACGACCAATCCAACAATTTTTAACATCTCCACAATGGTTTATGTCCAAAAACAATGAAAACGCAAGTCTATCCACTCCAGGGTTAAGTGAACCAATATTCTCAGAGAGTAACGGTGGCAACATTGGTATCTTGCGTTGCAGAAGATAAAAACATGTTGATCGGATTTGAGCCTCCTTATCTAAGGCAGTTTCTGGCAATACAAAATGTGATACATCAGCAATATGAATACCTACTCTGAAGATGCCATTGGCTAATTTTTCAACAGAAAGAGCGTCATCAAGATCAGAGGCAGTGGAAGGATCAATAGTAAATATGCATAAATTTCTAAGATCTCTTCTGCATTGAAGTTCATCTGGCGGGATCTTCCAAGGGGTATGAGGGAGGCAAGACAGTGAATCATGAGAGAATTCACACGTACGAATTGCATTTTGAAATAAAATAGCATCAACATGCGATTCTACTTCACTCCCTTGTCCTAGAACATGCAAGACATGTGCTCGTGGAGCTGAACTCTCTTGAACCCATTCATGAATTCGTGCAGCGACAAGCTCACTCTCAACTGTTACATCACCATTGTCCAATCTCTTCTTAATGTGGTCAGGTAAATCTTCTGTAAGAACCATCATCATCGGGAATCTTGCATCATTAGGCATCAACTGGACATATCCATGATTAGGCGATGACGGTAAACATGATTTTGTATTCATCTCTTTCATATAAATCTCCTGGAAGGAGAGGAACTTCTTGACAATAAGATGGCCAACAATAGATTCTCGTTGTAGAGAGTTTTCTAGGATGGCTACTACCCTGCCAGTTGGTCTTTTTGATGGATGTAAATTAATCACTGCACAGATCTTCCCTATGGCTTTAGAGACATCATCTTGATTGCAAGAATAATGAGCCTGTGAAGAATCCAAAACCAATGACTGGTATACGTCAGATTGCTCGTAATTTGATAAAAGAACATCACAAGCAGTTCCATCCAAAACTTTATTTTCCTCACTACAACACCTCTTATCAGGTAATGAGGAACTCCTAAAATTGTTAGACTTAACGACGTCAACTTTATTCTTTTCTTCACAGTTATGACCATCCTTTCCATTCTCCTCAGCATGTATGTTGGCATCTTCCATTGAATGCATGTTGTTATGAGCCTCACTGGCACCTTTCATCCTAGTCCATGACGTAAAAGGATCCACCTTAATTGCAACTGTGTCACCTTCCACCTAGATGAGGATAGTGATTCCAAATCAATAAAAATTTCTACCCCCGTGGCAAAAAAAATCCAAATGCAACAGGCACACCTCTGGACCCCTTCCATTAGTTTACATTATAAAGAAAAACTCAACACAGATAACATGAATAAATCAGTTAATTTTTCTAGGCCTCATAGTGTCATGCCCCTCCAAAATGCAAGCACCTTTTTAAATCAATTATCTCCTAAACAAACATAATAAGCTCATGGGTCAGGCCATCTGGGTAAGCAGTACATGGGACATAGATGAGTGAGCGAGTACCCAGATACATGAAAGTAACATGAACGAGAMGTTCCAAGATTAGAAGCATACATCACACCTCATGGGACTAAAAAGTGAACTAAAATGTTTAAATCTTTTCATAAAGCCTATAACAAATTTTCAGTTTATCCGCGAGGTTGTGCATGTAAACGTGCATTTGTATGTGTTGCATGAGAGAGAGAGAGAGAGTACTCACAGCTCTATTCTGAGATGCAATTCCATTGATTAAGACATCAACTGGTAGTCCATCAATTTTGCAGTAGGCCTACAAAATAAATATATCGTGTTCAAGCAAAACTTGAAAGAAATAGAAGTGAACAAACGAACTCAGTAGATCAGACTCAAAGCACGAAACATCAAAGAATTTTCCAAMAAAATATACTAAAGGGATTTGAAACAAACCTCAAGTCCATTGTGAGCATTAACACGAAATAATGCTATAAATATGTCACCTTTCTGCAAAAGTGAAAACAACAGCGGAATTGCTGCATTATGTCAGATGATTTCATATCATTTGAACAAAGCACTCTCCCCAAGCATTAAACAAAATCAGAATGTCACACTGACCTGTAATCCTTCATTAACATCATCCATCGACCAGTGTGAAGTAAAATATTTCCTTTGCGAGTTATTTTCAGTCACATGGGCAGGAAGTGAATTCTGGTTCGCAGATATCCCAGGCACCCTTCCACTGGCAATCTCTTGAGGACATGATTTTATAATCCTTCCACCAGCATTCGATGAATGAAAATGCTGATTTATCAAATTTTGCGACTCAGAAAATTTTGCTTGTTCGCTAATGTGCAAAGGGGGCAAAGAACTAAACGCAATCTTATTTGTTCTGGTCAAACCATGCTCTGTTGGATTATTTGATCGATACGCTGGTTCCGTCAAAGAAGAATAATTTGTGGGTGCTGTTAAGTTGGCATCTATTCTACCATTTTCCATGCACTCTGACGTTTCTCCCGGTATTTCATTGACTGAACTGCAAGACACTGCCAAAAGGAGCAACATATCTTGTAAGTTAAAAGTATATTAGAGCAGAAATGGGGTTTGGGGAAAAAGAAAATAAAACACAAAAGCATCTTCCTGAGCAACAAAAAAAAAAACATTTGACTTCGAGAAACAAACATCAAAGTATTGATTCAGAATCAGCACATATCAGAGCCCTGTGAATATTATCTCTATGTAACACTTAACAGTAATTTTAAGTACTGACAAACATAGTAATTTGTGAACTACATCTGCGAGGATTCCCATATCAAAGAAGGATACAAAACTAACAGGTATAACACTCTTAATCATACCCCGGGGAGTCTTTCTCTTAACTCTCAAAATCGAGAGATTCAAACGGAAGTCTATTTATATTTGAAACTCATTCTATATGGTAATAGGCAACAGGAAAGGATTTAAGTTAAAGAAGACCAAGAAATGCAGAATGTTCCATGCTAAACCTTGCATCCCCACAGCCGCCCCGCCCCCAAAAATCCCCACGCGGGAGAAAGAGTGGAAGTAGTAGAAGTATATAATCACCCAAAGAGAATGGATTAACTAATGAACAACAATCAAATCGAAATATGTAGCATTCTTACTTAATAGTCCAAAAGAAAAAATCAGGGAAAATGACAACGAACTAACAAATGCTCGAGTTGTGTAAGCGTGCAAACGTTTTTAAGATTAACAATCAACTTCCCAGGCTGTGCTAAGAAAATCCGGTAAAGGCCCACGAATTAAAATTAAATTCAAGCAAAACATGTTAGAGAGAACAGTACCAGCCGTGGTAATAGAGGCGGTCTGGGTCTGCTTAGATCGGCGATTGGATCGACGCTTCTTTCTCTTCTCCTTCTCCCCATCTTCGTTCCTCTCGGAAGTGGATTGCTCAACAGCTGCCCTCATAATAAAAGCGCAACGAGCTCGAAACTTCACGGAACTGGATAAGAATTACACGGAAGGGCAAGAAAAACCTCAAATCTAAACCAAACACAAAAGGAAATTCCGTCGGGATAAGGCAATCTTCCGAATTGTTGAAAAAAGCACCCGGAAGACGCCTCGGCAATGGATCTAAACGAACCAAAAAGTTAAAGAAAACAAAGAAGAGAAACAGAAGGCAGTGTTTGGTGAGAGTGTGAGAGCGCGATGGAAGACGAAGAAGAAGAAGAAAGAAAGGGAGGTGATGATTGGTCGGCGAAGACAAGGCCGCCGACTCTCGATTCCTTTGTCTTCCCACTTAGCCTTTTTTTTTCCTTTTTCTTTTTCTTTTTTAATTAAGGAAAGAAAAAAGCCTCAGTCTTCTCTTCTTCCGGTTCTGGTGGTTGGGTTGTGTTACCTGCCCGCCAAGATTGGTCAGTTACTGACACGTGTCCTTCCCCGCTATGTGCGTTCCTTTCTGCGCACTCCTCTCACCACACATTTTCAAGTTCAGCCTTTACGTCTTCAGACTCTTCACTGTCTACTGCCGGTCATCGCTGCCTTTTACTCTTCCCCGTAATTACTCCTAATGACCCAAATCAAGAAATCTTCCTGAATTCTAATAATCATCGATTCAAACAAAAATTGGATGAGTCTTTTCAACTTTTAAATTAAAAAATCTATTTTAGATTCAAAATTAATTGTTTTGGGTCTTAAATTTTCGTAATATTTTTAGCACTTGAACTTTATTTTGATTTGAACAAGTGAGTTGATACAATTTCAGSTATGTATGTCAATGTATTGACGTGTACATGTATTCAAATCAAATCAATCGAAAACGAGTATTAAGTAAGTGAATTTTAGGTGATAATACAGTATTACAATACCAAAATRGTAACTTTTTAAAACTTTGTGGAATAAAYTATATATTTTTTACAGTTGAATGCAAYAAATAAGAAAGTSAASGTACGCAAAGATGATGTCAATCTGAGCATAGCAACTAATTAAGGCACTCCAACTAAAAAGTCGTGAGTTTGAATCCCCACTTTTGCATGTTGTACTTAAGGGGAAGAGCAACCCTAAATAAACTGATTTTCGCCACACGGCTTTTCGTGAAAATTTGGCACACAGTCTCAAGCAAACTCTCACCCTCAARATTACTACTCTTCTACTCTACTTGCTTCATGCATGTTTGCTCCCAACTTGAGCTCTAACTTAAGCATTGGAGTGCATTTAACAGAGCACCGCATCGGTGATCGATTTCTATGTGTAAGTAGCTGAGAACTTGGAGACAAAGACGTATGTGGCACGAATGTGATACTTATGTGGCGCTTGTCCATAAATTGACATCAACAAGCATAACTCRTCAATTAAGGCATCGCTCGTTCTTTTGAGGTCCCAAAATTCTCACCTCAAATGTGTTGTAATTAAAACAAAAAAAAATTAAAAGTTTTTTTAGTTCAGCAATTTCGAATATAGGAGATCGTACCATAAACCTCATGGATGGTAATAGATACTTTCTTTAGTATGTTGAATTTGAAAAAATAAAAATAAAATAAAATACACTTTGTGTTAAAATGGGTTTTTGTGGTATTGATGTGTGCGAGTGGAGATTTGAACCTACAACATTTTTTTACCGAAAATATATATCAGTTAAACTATATTTAACTTGACTATTAAAATGTCAGGGTTCCAATCACTATTCGTACSTAAAGAAAATACAAATGTGGTCTATTTATTGTAAGGTCAAAATTATGGTGCCCAGTATTGTAGAAGTCTAACACTTGTTCATTTTTTCAGTTGGAAAGTCAATACTCATATTTTGCTACCCACGGTCCAAAATCTAATTATTGTTAGGTAACGTTACATTCTTTTTTATTTTCTCTCAATATCCTCATTTTAGTATCTTTTTTGAGTTTTAATTTTTCTAATAAAACAAAAATTAAGTTATAATATTGTTTGTCACCAACTCCAAAATAATGCTATATTGTTTTTTTCTAATTTTCAGTTAAAATAATATTGTTTAAATCGGTCAAAACGAGGATAGCTTAGCAACAATTGACATATATCTCCAATCAATAGATTGTGAATTTCTCCTCACCTCTATATGTTGTACAAAAAAATTATTGTTTAAACACATTAAAACATCACAAATTTTATTTTAAATGTTCATGGATAACTAACTCTTTTATGTTATTTATGTCACTTTTCGTTAAGGGTAGAAACTTCTTATAAACATTAATAAAAATAATATATATGTATAGGAATTAAAATTAAATTAAAGTTGAAAATTGGTGATTACAAATTTAATTTAATCTTATTATCAGCGTTGCCATTGTTGAGTTTGGTGGATCGAGTTTGGCCACTACATCTTGAAGTGGAATCGTTTCAGAGTTTTATCTTTGACAAATAAATGGTTGATTTAGTACTTAGTTACATCATTAGGGATTTGAAAGAAAAAGTATTTAATTTACAGTTTTACCAGAAAAGAAAGGTTATTTATTGTTCCTAAAAAAAAAATTTATTTATTATGATGTAGTTTGTAACAACCCGTATTTTCTAATACGGTCATTCTGACCAAATGCGGAAACCTAACTTTCAAGAAACCTTAAGAACTAAAATGATTCAGCGGAATCAATTTCTTTACAGAATTTTTATTAAGAGGATGACTTTCAAACTCATGCCAGTATGCTAAACTTCACCTTCTACCAGAACGATCATTYAATCCTTCATCTGAAAAACATTTAGGAAAACAAAAATGAGTACAAAAATACTCAATAAGCAATTTCCATATCGAATTTCAAAATTCATTTTCMTTTCAAAATATTCGTAAACAAAAAGACGAACAAATCAAAACTTTTAAAGTCCTTTAAAATCTTTAATACAATTTTCAAAACTTTCAAAATAAACTAGATTTTCGGAAAYAAAGTCTTCAAATAAGATAAAATTTCSAGTCAATCAAAMCAAACTTTCATTCTTTCAAAACAAACTTCCATTCATTCAAAACAAACTTTCATTCGATCAAATTTCAAATCCTTCAAAACAAACTTCCTTTCAATCTAAACTTTCAAAGTTCCTTCYAAAACATTTGGTACACCTTTCAAACTTTCAAATAACTAAATCATTCGAACATTCAAAACAATCTTACATTCATTCATACTTTCAAAATCAGAGTGGAAGGTTGCATTATTTGGGTAGCCTACAGAACATATGTGGTTACCCGTCGGTAACGCCAAATCAATCAGAAGCTTCTATCAGAGTTGTCGAATTAATATCGACCAGAACAGAGTTGTCGAAATAATATCGACCAGAACAGAGTTACTTAAGTGTGAGGCCATGTGAGTGAATAACACACACATGAATTTTCATTCCTAAGGAATGTCAAACCACACAAAAGTGTCTTCCCACAAATAAATCAGAACAGAAATCCATCAATTCCAAATTAGGCTACTACCCCAAATAAGCAAAACATTCCTCAAAACAAAAATCATGGCATATCCGGATAGCCCTATGAAATCAGTCAAAATATCTTTCAAATAAAATGCAAAACAAATACTCTTCAAATAAAATGCAAAACAAATACTTACTTTCAATATTAAATTAATTCAAAACATTGAAATAATTTAAAACAAACTTTATCAATCCTCCGTGATTTCAAATATTTCACAAATAAACAAAATATCAATTTCAAACCTTTAAATATATCTAAACAAAACTTTATCAAATCATTTAACAATACTTCAAATACTTTGCAAATAAACATAATTTCAATTGCCAAATTAGTTTYCAAATCYATAATAAAACTTCAATTTCATATGCAAGATATCAATTTCAAATCTTCCTATCAAATCCAAAATACATTTTARTTTTTGAAATACGACAAATCACTTACAACACTTTTCGAAGGGATATGGTAAATTACTTACAATACTTTTTCGAAGGGATATGACAAATTACTTACAACACTTTTCGAAGGGATATGATAAATTACTTATCTCTTTCAGAAATCCTACGAATCTAGTTAACTTCTTCCTTGGTAGTTGTCAACTTAGAGGCCTAGAAACAACCAATATCCAAAATCAATTCTTAAATCCTATCCAAGGATTTAAAATTCAACCAATTACTAACTCAAATCTTATCTACCCAATTTTCCCATTCAAAACACTTTTTTTATGTAAAATAATTAGGAAATTATGGATTTGGGGCTACAAAACCAGATCTGAAAACTAGGTTAAAAAGCYTCTAAATTYAACAATAACAAATTTTAAAACTAGAAGAATCGATATAAATCAATATGAACAAAATTTTACAARAAGTTTCTCAATAAAACCAGCTTAAAAACCTTCTAAACAATTRGAAATTGGAGATTTTAAATCTGAAAATTTTTCTGTTTTATAGAATAAAACTTCCAAGAATTTTCCATAAAACAATTAACAATTTCTTGATTTTTATAGAAAAATCAGATCTGAAAGCTTTTTAGAAAACCTTTAAAATTTGGTAAAAACATATAATTTTTYATGTAAAAATCATAACAACAAACTATAATTTATAGGATACAAATAGGTAAACTTTTTATGTAAAAAGAGCCTCAAAATAGCCCAAAAACAGTCTTATAAACAAAAAATTCAAACCAAAAATTCTGRAAAATTTTTAGGGTAAAAAGTCCTTAAAATCTTTTATTCTAAAAAACAAAGACCTCCAAACTTTTCCCAATAAACTGAATTAAAGAACTACAAATCAAGAAAAAAATAAACTAAACAATGAGAAGAAAATCTTACGGATCTTTGAGAGAAAATACCAAACTCTTCTTCCTTTCTTTTCTTTGAGAGAAAATTCTATCTGTATAGATGGGGGAAACCTAGAGAGCTTTACTTTAAGATAGCTCGGGCAAGCAACTCCTCTTTCCGAAGAAGAGTGCCACCCCTTGACCTGACTTATTCAGGCCTTTAGGTGAGCTTGCGTAATCGTAATAAGTAAGTAAGCACAACTCAACTCTTCTCCGGGTGACTGGATCGCCCCGGCGGGGTTGCTCTGACTCAGAGGGCCCTGAGAAGCGCAACACTCCAGTAACTGATCCTTTTGTAGGTTCAGGGGCAAAGCGTACCTTGTTTGATAGGCTCCCTTGGCAATAGTTTCACTTCTGATGTTCTGCCTTGATGAGTGGGAGAGGTAGCCGAATTAGGATATCACTATTGGCACGGACACAGCGCAGGAAATTTCGATCCTAAAAATGGGAAATAAACATGGAGGAAAACACAGAAAATAAAACTTAGGGTTTAAGGGCTTTTATAACAAACCCTAATGAATCCTTATCTAAAAAGGATAATAAAAAGATAAAGATKTAATAAACTCTTTCTTTTTATTTTTTAAATTCTAAGAACAAATTATCTTTTAAAAGTTATTTCTAAAACAAAAAGGTTTATKTTTGAGAAAATAAAAGAAAACAATTAAAAAATAATAATAACTTAAATATATATATTTATATATATTTTTTTGATTGTTACATAGTTCAAGTTTTGAGGCTGTCTGTTTGTTTTTATGGCTGTGCTAAAGAAAAAGTTAGGTGGATTGTCAAATCCTAATATTTTTTCCCTCCAAAAAAACCAGCCATTTGAGTGAATATTCATTGGATTTTTAAAAGTTAGGCTTAATTATTTGAAATTTAATTCGTACCTACTGAAGTTGGTCTTCTTAATACATTTTGGATGTGAATTGGTAGTATAGTTCAAGTAGATAAAGATGTAAAATAATTTGTCTCCTTATAAAAARAGGCTGCGAATATTTTTTCTTCGTGTTTATGGTTGCACTATTTTACTCATCGATTGTTGTATAGGTGTAGCCAATTTTACTTTGTTCCCTATTATTTAATTGAAGTGATTGTTATGTAAAAAAAAAGTATATTAAACAAAAAAAAAGGTGGATAAAGATATTTATTGTTAGATATCTAATATGTTTAGAACTAATAAAAATAATAAGCAAATTAACAATGAATTCAAATAGATAAATGCAAGGAAACATATATTCGATCAAATGGTCTAATGCTCTGATATCGAAATGTTAAGAAACCTTTGAGAATTTGATCTAAGAATCTTGCTAACAAACAARACCCATATAACTCAATCTCAAAAAATCCAAAAACAAGTATGGAATCAACCCAAGAAAAAGTTTAAGAACGAATTACCTTGATGATCAATATCAAATATAGAGAAAACTTGTTTTTAAACTGGTGATTCGAATCACTCCACAAAAGGTATGACCAACACCACTTGAATGATTATAACATGCAATTTATAAAGACACAAGAAATTGCACAATATATGGGAGATAAAGTTGTCAACCAAGTTAATGAGAAAACTCACTTTTCATTCAACTTCAAATTGTCTCTACAACAAAAAATCTCAAAGTTATATATAACCATCCTAGCAATTCATATGAAAAGTCTTAAGTAAATGAAAAGACATAATTTACAAGAAATGAAAAAGACTTGCAAATAAAAAAACATGACCTAAATAAATTAAAAGACAAGCAAATGGAAAGACTAAGAAAGTGGAAAGCGAACAAAATTAAGTGCAATCCCGTCCATAATGAGGGATGTGAGTGTATGACTTGATTTTTGTATTGAACGAGTTGACTTTGACTTACCTTGATGGAGTTGACCTTGACATTGACTAAGTTGACTTGACTTACCTTAAAACCACTTAGAAATGTATAACTTGCACCAAATTGTAGTGAATTGTTCTAACATCTTGCACGAATGCTTGAACACGAAGTAATAAGGCTTGTTGAAGTTTCCTAGCTCTTGATATTGTAATCGGTCCATGAGGCATGACAAAGGGAGCTCATTGATTCATATCAATAGACATCTTAATCGATTGATCTACTTCGAGGTTGGTTTACGTCATTAAACTTTGTATGTAATAGTTTAGTTCTTTATCAATTAAGATTATAACAATCTAATCCTTATTACGAAATATATCATCAAAATTAAGTATTGATCCTTATTATGTTGTAAAAAGGATTGGAACTGGATAGAGTAGGATCATAGCTAAAATGGAGTTGAGAAGAAGTAAAGAGAAAGAAGAAAAAAATGACACATTGATTTTACATGAAAAACCACTAAACGAATTAGGGTAAAAACCACGGACGAGGAAGAAGAATTCCACTCAATAAAGTAGGAATTACAAACTTTATTTTTTATGGAGAACAAAATATCTGATGAGAAGAAACTCTCTCTATCTTTATCTCACTAAGCCCCACACTCACTTTTAGCTCACTTGGAATTGAGAATTTTTGGGATGGTTTGCCAAGTATGGATATTCACCTATTTATAGTCCATTCATACTTGCTCCTCAAGCAAATTTCTATTGCTATAATTATGCCACATATTGCACTCTAGTATCTTCTAGTTTATTCAATTTTCCAATGAAGCTTCTTGAGCAAACTTACTTAACCTAGTGGCTTCCAAAGATTTCTATCTCTAAAGAGGTTTCTTGAGCAACATTTGACAAACCACTTAGTGGTTTTGATATGCTTCAATCAACGCACATCATGCCATGAGGGCCAACCGATGAAGAAGGGAATCTCCATTTCCACATATGGATTATTCAAGCTTCATGAGAAAGGAGAACAAGTGGAGAAAGAAACTTTTAGGGGTTATATAGGGTTTGATCATTAAAATAGTGTTTTCATGTAATTAGAATTGTAACCTTCTTTTGGATTTAATGGAAAATTTATGTAATAGCTCTTAGAGCCAACTTTAGGTTTATGTAACTTAGTTAAGTCCCTTTGTAACTAGTTTAGTCTAGGTTTAGTTAAAGTCATTTTCCTTTTATTTTAGGGAAATTCAAGATGCCTATAAATAGGCTTCTTCTTGTACATTTGAAGGTTGGATTATTGATGAATGAAAATAGCCATTGAGTTTTCCTCTTTGCTCCCAAAACCGTGAGCATTGGTGCTTCTTGATCTAGTTGCACAAACCCCTTGAAACATTCAAGTTTAGGTTGGTAATCAAACTTGTGGAGTGTTTCACTTTGGATCTAGAACAAGTTCTCTTCATCCAAAACCTTGACCTTCAAGTTAAGTCCCTTCTTCTTCCCCTTGGGTGACTCTTTGTGTGTAATAGGTGTTGTCATGTGTGTTTAGAAGGTGCTTGTTCTTACAAGGATATTGTCTAAACCACTTGTGGTAGGGTTGGGTACATCAGGTTTCTAAAAACTTCTTGAGCATACTTGAGAAATATTATTTAACATATTATATAACAATTTAGTATTATAAATACAGTTGATCTCTTATTGTTTATTGATCTACACATAAGAGATTAACAATATATTTTCATATTAGATATTAAATCGTTATAAACTATAATTAGACTAAATAGTTACTTCAATTATGAAAAAACTTCCCCTTGGAAGAGGATTTTCACCCTTACACGTGGCCTATGATGACTAGATCTTAGATAAATAATACACGTGGCTGGCGATAAACCTCATGTTTCATTACCTCGGACACACTCATATGTATCCCGAGCCGATGTCTTGAGCGGCCGAGCCGATCTAAATGTTCAAATACTTTGTTATCACTTCGCTTAGTTTATTAGTCTTACCTCGACTCAGCCCCAGACTCCGACAGATTCCACGACAGCACGTCGTGATTCACGGCAACCTTAAAGAGCCGTTAAGGCATTGTCGGGACAGTTTTCGGAGGAGTTGCCTATAAATAGACTCATTTCCCTCATTTGAAGGTACGCAATCAAACCAATTCTCTCTCGAATTGACTTGAGCATTTGCTAACTTTAGCATCGGAGTTTTTGCTCTGTTTTGCAGGTCCTCTTCACATCATCGGGAGCTCACTACTTAGCTCATTCTTGTTGAACCGAGGTTTGGAGACTTGGTCAAATTCTTGATCAAACACTCCCCTTTTCCTATCATGACACATTTGATGACACATTTGATTAATTAAGAAGATGAATGAGATGAATTTCCACAAACATCGAAGAACAATTTTAAGAGCTATACTTGAGTTGGCCAGTACATAATATTATTCTTTAAAAAATAATTTTGTTTTATTTATAAATTGCAAGAACCATTAGATCACATCACCGTACAAAATAGCACATTCGACCCCAGATCCGGACTGCGGCATTTAACGACCGCCGACGTTGACCGGGTCGAGGTAACGGTGGCGTTAAAGTTAACAGAACAGTCACCCCATCCAGTTTATTAAAAAATAATAATAAATAGAAAATAAAGTTCTTAAAATATGACGTAGCTGTAACCAATCAAAATTCGCGCAAATTATCGTAAAAAGGAAGGCAGGAAGCAAACGAACCGTATTTCGACTTCGACCTCCCGCTTCTGGAATATCGCACTTCTTTCGCTCCGAGAACTCTCTGGAAAGTCTCCCATGGCGTATGTTGAACGAGGTTTATCTCTCAATTTCTAATCAATTTTATTTCGATTTCACTGCTGAGGGACTGGTTTGGAAATATTATTGATTTTTCTTTTTAATTTTTTTGCTGGGTTGTCGAAGGATTGGTTTCGCAGAACTGGGGATTTTGGTTCTATTGTTGATTTTGTACACGATCCTTGTGTGTTTGGGTTGTTGATTAATTATCTTTGGATCCTTTCCCTATTTCCCGTGATATCATGCATTTTATGATTCTGATTTCGATTTTGAGCTTAGTAAGTTAGATCCAATCAAATTGTTTGGAATCCGCGGTATTCTTAAGGAACAATGATCCAGTTGCATATCACTTGGTCTAATTCTTCTAATCATTTATCAGGAACTATATAAATTCTATGTTATTCGAGTTTTTCTTTGTCGCGTATTAATGAACTTCAACAATTTTCCCTGTCATTTCACTAGGTCCTCAAACCTTGCTCCATTTTAAACTCGAGTTTGAGGGTTTTTCTTCCCCTTAATGATGAAATTCATGACCGAGGTTTATTTTCATTTTTGTGGGTTTATCTTTTGTGTGCGATTTGATCACTTGCTTGATGACAACGTTATGGATGAGTTCGGGAAATTGTCACCTGATACTGGGGCAACTTCGATAATTTATTCTATGTTGTATGAATTGAATTCTTATTTCCGACCTTAAACTTCAAATTTGGTGGTGCCACTTTGACAAGCTGTTATTGACCCTTTAAAGATGAAGGTATTTGGTTATCTCTTTTATCCA
>NW_019104505.1:875301-900924 GCF_001995035.1 Momordica charantia
CTTGAAAAGGAAATCGATGGCAAAAAAGGATGGGTCGACCATTTGTTCCATATAATCTGGCCCCCTTCCGACATCAACTACAAATTCTGGCCTCAAAACCCCCCTTCCTACAGGTATCAACACAACACCCATCTTTCCGAATCCCAATTCATGGAAAAATTTCTAACCAAATTCTCTTTACAGGGCTGCCAATGAGGAGTACAGAAAGCACTTACATGGGGTTGTGGACAAGCTGTTCAAAAGCCTGTCTCTGGGGCTGGGGCTGGAACCGCATGAGCTGAAAGAGGGCGCTGGAGGAGACGAATTGGTGTATCTGCTCAAAATCAACTATTACCCACCATGTCCCCGCCCTGATCTGGCTCTGGGGGTGCCCGCCCACACCGACATGTCGGCCATCACCATTCTTGTGCCAAACGAAGTCCAGGGCCTCCAGGCCTTCAGAGATGGGCATTGGTATGACGTCAAGTACATCCCAAATGCCCTCGTCATCCACATCGGTGACCAAATTGAGGTACTAATTTCTGGGAATTCTTTAGAATGCGTTTTGGGTTGTGAAATTGAATCTCTGAAGTTGTTGTGTGTTGTGTGTTGTGGGTGTGGGGGCAGATTCTGAGTAATGGGAAGTACAAGGGCGTGTTTCATAGGACGACGGTGGACAAGGATAAGACGAGGATATCGTGGCCGGTGTTCTTGGAGCCGCCGGCGGAGTTTGAAGTTGGGCCGCATCCGAAATTGGTCGACGAGAAGAATCCGGCGAAGTACAAGAGGAAGAAGTTCGGTGAGTATGCGTATTGCAAGCTGAACAAGATCCCCCAGTGACTGAATTTGAAACTGAACGAAAGAAAGGGTGTCGTTTGTTATTGTATTTCTCCGGCCACGGCGGCTCTGCTAACGAAGTCGGTGACGTGTGCGATATAGTATTGTGTCACGAAAATTGGCATCAGGGGGCTGGCCTTCTTTCCAATTAATAACACGCCTATATTTACTTATAATGGAACTTTATTAAAACAACAATATTTAAAGCTAACCACTACTTAAAATTTGACTTTTGACAATTCTCTAGGAACAAAATATATATATAGCCGATGAGCACTTGTTCTTGTTTAAATTTAGTTAGCTTTTTGCCATTTAAAATCTCTATTTATAGCTGTTAAGAACTCGTCTATAAAATGAAAGGTCGATTTAGATTATTTTGAACTTTTTTTTTTTTTTTGGTTTTTTACTTTTAGAAAATGACTTTTGGTTAGTACTTAGTATCGGTTGATGTTTGCAAAAATATGTGTAAAATGATGGAAAGATGAGAAATCGAAATGGTCTCCTTTTAAATGAACTTTTTGTAAATTTAAAGACGAAAAAAAAAGAAAGAAGACGCTGGAAGCAACGATTTTGAGTGCAGTTTTGGTCAGATAAATAAATGTATTAAATCTCATTCCGCCGCCAGTCATCAATATATGAATCAATGCATTTGTTATGGAGTAGCTTTCAGTATACGATCAGAAGAAACGGAAAATTTACTGCATTGACCAGTAAAACCTACAATTTTATCCTCCCTACATTTTACTTAATCATAATTAGAATTGCTAGCTCAATGATAATCCACCAATAACTCCAACAATGAAATCATGAGTTCCATCCTTCTCACATATCGTACTAAGAAAAAACTTTATAGGACATATTACCATTATTAGAATGTTCCTTTGTTATTTTTAGTTAACTAAAAATATTATTTTATTTGCAATTAGAAACTAATAATATTTAATTTTAATTATTACTATTACTATTTTACCGACAATTATTTTTTTAAGCAAATTATTTAATATTTAATAATAAAAATAAAATTATATTAGTTAAAAGTGTTTAATATAATTTTTATTACAACAACCATCATTAATATAAAATTTCATTAATTTTGTTGCTATAATATTTAGTGATAATTAATTATATTTAAACATAACAAAAAGATTGAAAATAATTCATTCTCACATAAAAAAAAAGTGCTAATTAATATGATAAAAGGTAGAGACAATTTATACAAATTTTGACAATCATAGAAGGGAAATTAAAAAGTAAGCTCTAATTAACTATAGAAACAAAATCAAAACTCTCCAAATCATAGACATCAAAGTTATAATAATTTAACCCTCTTTAAAATCCCTAAGCTTCAAAAAATACCTTCACAAGAAAATTGCAAAATAGGGCTTTAGTTCAGTACTAATTGTACCCGTTGGTCCAAACGGGTATAGAGTAGATGAATACGCCGCAGACGAAGGAAATGGCCATTGTAAGCGCCGCATACGCGTAGGCTCTCCACGGCCGCTCGCTCACTCGCATGGCATTGAACTCCGCCGCGAACGTCGACACCGTGCTCAAACACCCCATCAGCCCCAGCTGCAGCCCGCCCGCCACCGTCTCCACCCTCTCCCCTTTCACCGCCTTCTTCACAGTCGCCAGCGCCGCCATCACGCACGCCGCTAAAACATTCGCCATCAGAGTCCCAATCGGAACCCACTTCCACCGACCCACGCCGCGCCCGTTCAACCGGGCCAAGAACCACCGCACCCACACCCCCACCGGCCCCACCAGGCATCCCACCCATAGCTCCGCCCCGCCGCCGCTGAACTCTCTCTCCAGCAAACTTCCGCTGAGGCTCCATAACAGAGCCAGCATCAGTAGAAACCCCACCATCACTGCCAAGTGGCGCTTGTAGCTGTCCACTTTCCAGCACCAGCTGCAGCTTATGTTTCTTCTTCTCAGAACCCATCGGAAGCCCTCTGCTGTCTCTATTCCGAAGATTATGGAATAGGCCACCAGAAACAAACCTGCACAGCAACAAAAGGTTTTGTACTGTCTTTCTATAACTTTGGCTATGATGCATAACATCATAAGTTTTGTCTCTGGATTCGCAACTCATTAATTTTTGTAAAAATTCTATATTTTTGCATTTCTCTCTTAATCAAAATTGCTCCTAAACTGTAAGGAATCAAGTATTTGGCTATTTAAAATTACATTGCGAACAGGCTTATTTTAGAAAGTTTCGATGTAGTTGACCACAATATAGATATATTGGACGTAAAATTAAAATTTCATAGGCCTACTGAAAGTATAAAGATTAAACAAGCACGAGGTAAAGTTTATGTTACCTATGAGAAAACCGAGGATTGCAAAGAGCCAGTGGCCTTCGACGCTGAGATCGAGCATTTTCTGATTCCAACCACTGAAAGTTGTTAGGCTTCCCAAGTAGCCGGTTGTCAATCCAATGGCAAGATAGTCTGAAATCTTGGAGATATCTCCTTTGAAGACCACGCCCCACCATCCCATCAAGAACGATCCCACCTATCAAAGTTAATATAAAAAAACAATTTTGCTTACTGTCTTAAAACAAGCTGCAGCTGCATACAAAAATACCTCTAAAATTTTGGATGAGTGGAAGTATTTCTTCGCAAGTACTTTAGAAAACAAAAGCTCATGCATTCTTTTTAAGAAGCACTACGCATTTAAGTGTATAAAATTTTCAACACTTTTGATTGATGATTCGAGATTTCACTTTTCCAGAAGTCATTCTAAAAACACTAAGAGAAAACGCCCTTTCAAATAAGCTGCAAGCCTTCCCTATTCAAGCACAGAAATCAAACATTTGGCCCATAGAATTCATAACAAATATTAGACTACAAGAAAAGGTGATGCACATTGAATTATAAGCTTCATTTTTATCCTTCTTAGACTGAATAAATTAGATGTTCCAGAGGGTAGACAAAAGGAAGATCAGAAACTCGTTGCTTTATGAGAGAACAGAGAATGAGAGTAAGACCATATTCGAAGGAAGATCAGGATACAAAATTGTCTTGTCGCTCGTCACGTTTGCATTCTCCGGACCAAATAACTTCTGTAGTCCATACCTTGTCAAGACCTGCAAAATAGATTGATTGGAGGATGAATAGACAGAGCTAATTTGTTTGTCAACAAGAAAAGGTTTCAACAATCTCAATCTTCATCCAACTCTTAAAAAGTTCAAACTCCAACATCTTTTAGGCCAAAACTTTGGTCACTCAAATCACAAGTACTGTCAAGAAATGACAGTAAACAACAGAAGTCTGAGTTGTAAATGGGAGGCGGCCACAGGCAGTGTTTTTCTAAGAATGTACTAAAAATGATCACTAATCTAAACTTTTTTAAATGTAGAATTTCCTTTGAGTTACCCCAAGAATTCCAAAAACAGCAAGATGAACAAGGCAGGTTACATACTCCAACGGTTTGGAGAGCTTCCTCTGGCTTTCCTGTTCATGAAACCAAACAAAACACAAGAATTATCCGAGAAATGGAAATACATTCAAATCAACAGTTGAGGAAAAATTGTTGAAATAAAGCTCACTTGCTTTGTGTCTTCAGAATGAACCATGGGACAGGTTGCAATAGGAGACACGATTTCCTCAGCAAGAGGCGAAACAGGGGAAACAGCAGTACTAACTGTTGCAGACTCACGACCCCAAAATCCATAGGAATGCAAGAAGGTATTGTTCTCTGGAATTGGGGCAACTGCGCCATTCTCTAATACACGATCGAAAGACAAGCTAAAACGCTCACTGTCACTGAATCTGTTGCTGTACAGAGCACGATCCCCTATGTCTCCTGCTTCTGAGACGCTCTCACTTTCAGCATCTCCATCAGTTTGAGGAGGCTGAGCACCAAGGGAGTTAAAAGAGTTTCTTCTAAATGAAGAGCCTAAGCTTCTTGCTCGATTGAGTGAAATTCCTTGCCTGGTTTCTGGGTTGCCATTCCCATAATCCATGACCCCTTTTAGGAAGAAATCGCAGAAAATTTATTAGGGAATCAGATATGTAAAGATTAAAAAACAAGATAAAAGAACAGAGTGATTGAATGATGATAAAGCTGACAATAATATTCAATTGTTTTTTCAACTTCTTCGCCCATGAATATATTTAAGCTCAACTACCCTGATTTGGAGATAAGAGATGGATTTAAATTTAATGCTATGTACAGTTCAATGGTTGTGGTTTCTATAAATTTCAGCCATCACTGTACTTGAAAAGAAGACAGAGATGTAAGGGGGAAAAAGAAAAAACAAACAAGTAGAGCCAACTGCTGACTAAAATATGAAAGAAAACAGGAACCTTCTCTTTGATAATCATAAAATATATATGATTTGGTAGCAGAAACAGAGAATCTTTCCCCCACCCACAGCGAAGATGAACATAAAAGTTGTTCTCTTGTGGGAACTCGTAAGATATGTTTTCCACTCACAGGGCACTGTTAAGTCATATAAACTCACTCCCATTTCTCAACCATTGAATTGGAGGCCTTGAGCCGAATTTCCAGTGAGGAAAATATAATGAAATACAAAAATCAGAGGGAATCTTGAAAGGATTAACATAAGAAAAATGTATTTGTTGATCATAAAAAAGAGAGGAAGAGATGAATACATAAAGACAAATAAGTCAAAGTGCTACCTCGGGATGATAAAATTTGACCATTATTACAAGATTAAGATTAATGCTCGGCTGAAACTGAAACTGAAGCCAAACGAACCTGGGGTTATGGAATATATGATGTGCTACGAAAACCGCCTCGTCTCGGCGGAAGAGGAGTAATCACCGACGCCGAGTCGCGATGCGATTCGAAGATTCCGACCGCGAATTGCGATTGCGCAATGGCGGAAGCCCGATTTTGTGGGTTGAATAGAACAGACAAGGGGTTCAATGGGGAGAAGAAGGAAATGGGATTTGGGGAGGCGTGGCGGCGGAGGCGGAGGCTATGGCGGTTGGGAGGTGGCCGCAGCCAGACGGCAGTTGCAGGCTGTGAAAGGAAGGGATGAAACGCTTAGCGTGTGCGGCATGCTTCTGTCTCCATACTTTGACTTTCTTTTCCCTTCTATTCTAACTTCCAACATTTTGGGCTATTTTCTATTTTCTCACGTAAACAAATTTAAAGCATTTTTTTATATATAAATAAAATTTTAGGTTAAACTATTAAATTTTATCCGATCCTAAGTTTGTAACCTTGTAACCAATTAAGTTGGTTGAATTATGGACGAGATATCTCGTCACTTAGTGAACAAACTAGAGACGAGACGAGTTGGTAACCTGCAAATAAAATTTTGCACAGATGTGSTATTCGTTATATACACTCCGAATTTTAAGTTAATACTTAATAATTCGAGCTGATGTTCAACGATTTGAATAGAATTGTACGAAGATTGCGTACCTTTGAAAATGTTGAACTCTAATTTTTATAGGGGTGTCTTGGGAAGTGCAACTCTAACACTCTGATGCCAATATCTAATGTCAACGAACTTCTTAGAGATTCTTGAAAGATATCACCCACTTCCAAGTTCCAAGTCAGTATCAAAGTTGGTCTACCTTTTGAGTCGACATCAGATACTTTGTCGTCTTCACATGCCAAGCTAAAGTTGGCAGACCCTTAACCTATCTATAACAAAGTTCATGATATATATTTTAACTTAAACGATTCATACTTTATCTCAATCACTTGTAGTAAGTTGACTGTAGTGTATTATTTAAAGATCATATGGCATAACATTTCTAGATGATTTTGATATTTGATGGTGTCAATATTAAATTGATAGAGTTAATAATATGAGTGCATTAGACACAAAATTGTCTGAAGTGCATAGACATAATATAAAATAAGTTCAAGGATAATATGAGTATAACTTAAAAATTCATGAACGTATTAGAAAAAAATTAAAGTACAAATATTTACTAGATGTCAATAATTCAATGACCAATTTTATAATTTAATGAAAAAATGTATTTAAATAGAATTTAGAGACAATTTAATGTATATAAAGAAGTTTTGAAAATTATTTTAATTAACTAGAATGGAAGGTATAAAATTCATGATAAAATAATTATCAACTGATTTTTTATTTAAGAAAAATATGTATTAATACAATAAGTGAAGGTGGGAGGATTCGAATTCATGATCTTTTGATTAGATAAAATACAGTTGTCAACCGCTGAACTAGCTAAGTTAAATATATTTGTATTTGTAGTTTCTCAACCATTGGAGAGAAATGTAACAAATAATACAGATACTGTTCCCCACAAAAAAATTTAGATTATATAAGTATAAAAAATCAAGTGTCATTGTTGTCTTAACCGACAATTAAGCTGTCTATTGTTTTTGGCTTTTTTTTAGTACATTGTTTTTGGCCTTTTTCTCACAATCATGTGCTTATTTAAATCAGGGAAAGAATAAGCACTTGTTGAATTAATTTTAGATTTAAACGAATAATTTTATGAAATTTAACCCTAAATATGAGCTAGGGTGAAATTAACGTTTTAAATTTTTAAACTAATTATGAACTTCTCGGGTTAAAATACTAAATGATTTCTTAGATATTAATTTTTTTAGTACAACGAATTAGGGATATAAGAGTTTGAACTTCTCATCTCAAAGATAAGTGTACTTGCTAATTGCCGCTGAACTATGCTTAAGTTGTTGATTAAAAGCTTTTTTATGGTAAAGCTTGATTTAAAAAGGACATTTTTTTTTGGTTGAAAATGATTTAATATGGATGGTTGTGGCTGAAAATGCCAAATGTTGAAATAACGTACACAACAAAGGGGATAGAGAATAATGAGGAGCATAATTATGTCAACGGCCCAAACATGAGAACCTACCCAACGCCCAACGCCCAACGCCCTCCACACCTTTTCTTTTTATTTAATTTTGCCAAGAAATTGTCAGTTATTTAGTAAATAAATAAACTCTTCTATTCTTGAGATGGAAGATTTCAACCCTACATTTATTTGTTTTGAGTACAATCCACACCCATCAAGTTCAGTTGCCCCATCTAATTTTGTTTCATTTCAATGACATAGGTTAATATTAGAAACCACTATCGAATTTGACGAATTGATTGGGGGCCGAAAAAAAAAGGTTGAGAACACTCTCATTGACCCGTGTTTATAACCTCCCAGAGGGATTTCAAAATCATTTYTYATGTTTRGATAAATAAAGAAAAAAGAATTTGAAATCCTAAATAATTTCAAATTCTGTTTTTGGTTTAGAAACAGGTACAATTTGCRAGGATTTTAAATTTAAAGGTAACAAATTCTGATTTTGTCATACTTTGGTAAAAAAGATTTATCACTCTAACYTCCTTTATTTTTACATCATCAACCAAATAAGTTTCAAATTTTGATTTGTCAGTAGTTTTTTTTATTCTAATAAGTATAAACAGGKTTTTYTTTTTCATCACGAATGTAAAAAAGATTTTTTTTATAACRCGAYTGTAAAAAAGATTGATTTWCTATTTTGTTTTTGGTGTACTTAAGATTCCTTATATTTCAATATTGTTCAGATCTTTGTATGTTTATGTTTTTTTGGTATATGTTTCGTTCTTTTTTACTTTTGGCTTTATTTTTTTACTGCATATCATAAAATTACTATGATAAAAATAAAAAGAAACAAATTGTTGCGAATAAATTGAAATAATTTGATTTTAAGAATTTTTTTAGTATTTGAATAAACAAATTTTGCAAGTTTTTTTTTTTTTAGTTTTTAAAATAAATGTGACATTGACAAGTTTTAATTTTTGTTAGGTCGATTTGGTTAAAGTATTTATGTTTTTCATGGTTGAAATTACTAATTTATATTAAAATATTATATTATTAATAATATAATATTCTATAAAATATTATACTCGTTGCGTTCGAAACAGTGTTAATAAGGAATCAATGGGGGTTTCCAGATATATTACTCAAAAGAATAGACACAATACACCTAATCGGTTGGAATTGAGAAAATTCTGTCCCCGTTGTTACAAACATACGATTCATGGGGAGATAAAGAAATAGATCGAACCGATCGTCCGTGTGTCACCCTTTTCCAATCCAAGGAAGATGAAAAATTACATATATTAGACATATTTTAGATTTAAATATAAACAAACCAAATCCTATTTCTTAATTCTAAATCATTTTAGATCYRATCGAAATAGGRTTTTCGGGATAAGGAATAAACAAAYCATGGATAAATCCAAGCGACTCCTTCTTAAATCCAAACGATCTTTTYGTAGGCGTTTGCCCCCGATTCAATCGGGGGATCGAATTGATTATAGAAACATGAGTTTAATTAGTCGATTTATTAGTGAACAAGGCGGGTAAATAGATTACCCCATTCCACTTATCAGTTATTTATTCATTAAGCATAACTAAAAATAGTTTAGTGCTACAATAGTATGATTAATCCACAGTTACTAACGTTGAAATTTTCACACAAGTAGTCGTAGACTGAATTCATCCAGTCTAACAATCCGGCTAAGCCCAGTTGATATAGGCCCAGCCCACTAAAGTGTGGCTTAAATGGGCCTAACGTTCGGCCCATATAAAAGCCCAATCTCTCTCCAAGTTTCATCGTCTTACTAATTATCAGCTCATTTTTTATTTACGAATTTAAGTTTTTAGTGGCGCATATGTAATTGTATACGTCCGTCTCATTTCGGCGCCTTAATTAATTTTCCTTTTAAACGTCTTTTTTTATTGGA
Organism: Momordica charantia; assembly: GCF_001995035.1. The sequence goes on from NW_019104505.1 coordinate 884,831, forward strand.
TTACGTGTTCGTTTGCGGTTAGCTTGGTTATCTCGGTAGATGACGTGGCAATAGCCTAATGGATAAGGGCGAACCTATCTGGAGCTGATAAAGCAGCTCACAGCCGTCCGATCGTATAACTACTGGGCCCTACTTCACCCGATTCTCTCCTTTTCCCTCGAATCTCTCCTCCCGGAGATATCCACCTTCGAAAACTGAATCAATTCTCACACTCAACTGTCCGCCATTGATTACTTCCTGTGAATGGCCGGCAGCTTAATCAACTGAAATCTACATTGCGAGAAGCTTCAGGGCTGCTGTTCTTAATTTTGCTTTTCCATGGCTGAGGTGMAGAGATCCAGCGGCACTGTGAGGTGGTTTAGTGCGCAGAAGGGCTTTGGGTTCATAGCTCCAGATGATGCTACCGATGATCTTTTCGTCCACCAGACGTCGATTCGGTCCGAAGGATTTCGGACTCTTTTCGATGGTCAGGCCGTTGAGTATTCAATCGATTATGACGAAGATCAACGCGCCAAGGCCGTCGACGTCACTGTAATTGGTAGATCTAGCGAATATGGAGGGGGGCGTGGGGGTGGGAGAGGTAGAGGTAGAGGAGGCGGTTATGGAAGGTTCGGTGGAGGAGGCTACGGAGGAGGCGGCGGCGGCCGTGGTTTTGGCAGAGGAGGGAGGTACGATGGCCCCAGTGGTGGCTTCGGCGGAGGTGGTCGTGGCGGGGGTGAGTGCTACAATTGTGGCCGTGTGGGTCATTTAGCGAGGGATTGTTATCGGGGAAACGGCGGTGCCGGTGCGCCTCCCGGCCGTGGCGGGACTCGTAGATACGGAGGTGGTCGGAGTTATGGCGGCGGAGGCGGAGGCGGTGGCGCCGGGGGTTGTTTTAATTGTGGAGATGCAGGGCATTTTGCCAGGGAATGTCCAAATGAAAGCGTATAAAGAATGCGGGTCTTCCTTTAAGCGGTATTTATTCTTTTTCTGAAGATTATTTTTGGTTTTGGACTGTTAAATTTTGGTGCAAATTTCTGGGATTATAAGTGCATTGGTGACTGCGAGTCTGAAATTGATGGCACGAGGATCCGGGACAATAAACCATAGGGCTTCAATTGATCATTGTTTCTCCTTTTGGGTGTTCGATAATTTGCTGTTCAGAGTTAGATGATGAAAATTGAAAGCAATTGCTTGTATATGCTATACCTTACTGGCATTTTCTGTTCATTCTTCTTTTGATTGTTGTGATATTTCTTAACATGTTATATATTGATATATGTAATCCGTCAAGAGTATATGTTCATACCATTTTCTTTTGTATTTCTAATGTTTCGTCTTTGTCAATTACTGTAATGTTTTCCTTTTTCTTTCTTTTCACATTATCAGTTACTTCCATTATGGTCTTTGTTTTCTCTGGAAACCGAATGTATTAGCTCTTGTAGACACCCTAAGAGTATTTTTGGAGATTCTTTAATCTCTCTTTGGATAAGATATTAGCCATTTTGGGGTTCCAATGATCTGTTTTATGGCTGGATTTGAATTTTCTCCTTTTTGTCTGTCAAATTCTTCACATTTGACAATTCTAAATAGTAACTTCAGCCGCTGGTGCTGTTCTTTATGTTCTGTAAGTTCTTATAGGACAATACTAGTCATCATTTTTAGTTCCATGATGTATGTGATTACTGCATCATGTTTGAAACTTTCAATTCTCTGCTTTCTGAGGAGTTATGGAATTGTTTAGGCCCTCTTTAATTACCGTTTTCTTTTGCTTTTTGTTTTAAAAATCTATGTTTTTGCTTCCTTACAATTTTTTTTGGTGTGTTTTCAACTTTCTTAAAAACACTCTTATAGAAAAAACTTTCTAAAAAACACACTTGAATGTTSRTCCAAATTTTGAAAACAAAAACAAGTTGTTAAGAACTACTTTGTTTTGTTTTCAAAATTTGACTTCGATTTTAAAAGTAGATAACAAAGCAAATAAATACATAGATTGAAGTAGTATTTATAAATTAAATTTTAAAATAAATAGTGAAATGRTTATCAAACCGGGCCTTTTAACTTTTTGTTTTGTTTTCCCATAGGTTCACATTTGTAAAAGACTGCGATGAGATGCTTGTAGTTTGTTGATTTGCATTATGCTTCTAAATCTTCATCTTCCTTCTCAACACATAGGTTAATGGAACTGTTGCGTTCCGTTATTAGGTGATGGCTGAAAGAACTTAACATCTAACTATGCAGTCCACTGGAAAGCAATTGAAACAGTTTATAATCACACTTTTTCTTGCCTTTACTTAGTATATAAGCCAATGCTTAACTTTAAAGGGAAACTCTATACTGATTATTTATGCTTCAAACTAGATGGGCAATAAACTTCATTGTAAGTTGTCAGGTTTAGCTAGATGATCATGACAAGGTAGCAAGTTTCTCCATTCGTTTATCATTTTTCATAACAATAAAGTTTAACAGAGAGAAGAAAATATGAAACCCATGTGCCAAAGTTGGATGGGATCTATGACAATCTTAGATGAATACGACAGTATCATCAAGGTATTTGGCTTACGAGTTGAGTTTATGAAAATAAACGTCTAATTAGTGACGCGAGTGGAGAAAACACATTGTGCTCCCTCACGAGGATATCTTGGATAAATGTATATTCTTTTGTCTGACTCAATTATATGTCTTTGCTTTGATGTATAGCGGTCTAGTCTAGGCTTACGTATCAAGAATGAATTATTGGAGGAGATCGTTACAATGAGACTGATGATGTTATACTGTTATATTTATGAGAGAAAAATCACAAAAGTATCTATGGTGATTTTTTAATCTACATCTCATGGTYATTAGGGGACGACCACATTACAACAACCTTATTCTATAGTTTTTCCAAATGTCAGGAGAATAGATAAAACTGTATTGTATACTTAGTTAAAACTTGAGAGCAATGGTCACATTGATACATTTTACTAAAGGGTCATTACTCTCTCTTTATTATATTTAGGTTATTTTTTATACTACTTTTCAACTACACATTTCTCATTTATGAAAAGTTCTTAGTCGACGACTACCAAATAAAGAGAATTATCAATCAAAGTTGGTGYAGAATTTTATATTTTTATATTAAGTACAGCCAGACACTCGAATTTGGGCGTTTAGCATTATCAAAATACTTCTAATTCTAAATCATCAATATTTGAGAGTAAATTGAAAATATGGTTCAAAAAAGTAAAAAATAATTTACCTCATGGAAAAGTGCTACACTTTTGGCCCAAATATTTGATCATAAAGTTCCTGACTTACATTAGGATGACAGTATAAGAACACGTTTTTATTATGGTACTTATGATCTAAGCACTTTGTGTTAAATGCACCAACTCAAAAAGCACTTATAAGGTGGGGAGGGGAGGAACATCAATTTTTAAAGGTTAAATATATATTTTAGTTCTTGACGTTTAGGTCTCTTATTTAACGAACAAATAAAAAAGTTTTAGTTTTTGATGGTGAGGTCGGTTTTTTATTTGGTCTTGTAATTATATGTAAGAATTTCAATTTCTTCTTTTATATATAAATTATTTTCAACTAAATTCTTATTGTCACTAGACGTTAAAATTAATTGAAAAAATTATGATTTAACGTTAAAATACACTTCATCAATTGTCACTAAATTCTTGTTGTCACTAGAGAATATGAAGAGATGCTAGAATTCCTCACTATTATATTAAAATAAAAAAACTTATTCATTTCATGACTTAACACACTGATTTGAAATTACATATTGTTATTGAACACTCATAAAATAATCATTTAAAAATTTTTTGTACCAACGATTCTTTTCACTCTTAGGACTTAATCAAAATAACTAAATACGTTAGAGATGAGATTGAAAGTTTTCAAAAGCGTGAGGACCAATTTTAAAAACACTAAAATAAGGAAGGAAAATATATATTTAGTGTTATAGGAAAAAAAAACAATTATTTTTGAAAAGTTGTTGAGCACAGCAAGTAGTTCATCAAACAAGAAGGAAATTTGAGAAAAACTTTGAACGGGCCAAATAATTTTTTAACGTTAGTAGATTTTTTGTAATACCAAAAACTTTTCTGAAAATTTCGATGTAAACGTGGCAACAAACTTCCAAGCACGTGCCGACAGGCCATCTCTGACACTGAAGTGAAACATCCATCTTTACTTTTCCTTTACACCTCAATAATGTCCTATTATAGTTAATTTCATAAACACCAAAAATAATAATGATAATAATAAAAAGACCAAATAGTCCCTTCAAGTTTTTTTTTTCAATTTGATCCTTAATCTTTTAAAATTTTCAATTTTACTTTCAATACAATTAAGTCCTTACATAAAATAACTGTTAAAATTTATTAACTTATTAAAGTATTATTTTATTAGTATATTTCTATACATGACACATTACATAGACATGCTAATTGGTGGAGTGAATTTTGTTGATTGGCAGGTGACAAGTAGCATATTTACTAGTTTAGAAATTTGAGATTTTTTAATGCATTAACCTTCAAATTGAAAATTTTAAAAATTGGATACCAAATTGAGAATTGAGCAAAAAATTAGGGACCATTTTATAAATTTAACTAAAGAAAAAAAAAAGAAATTTTCTTCTCTTCAGTTTTAGTCAAAATGTAAAAGTATAATAAAGAGCCTGTGAGAATTGCAGTTGGCAGAGGAGATCCATCTAGATAGAAAGATTCAATGTAAAAGATGGAAAAAAAAAGGCTGTTTTGTTCTGTAATCTTGGAAAGTTCTTCAAAAGGGTCCACATCCAATGACACTTCTACACGTGTCCTACAGCGTGGACCCCACCCTCGACTTGGGCTGCTGACTCACGTTTTGTCAAAGGAAAAGAAACCACTGTTGGAGGTCAGAGAAAGTAGAAAGGTTCAGTTGTCACCGTTGCCTTTTGGGTACGGGCCTGCGTGCTGTAGGCCCATTTGTTGACAAAATCCTGATAAGCCCATCAAGTGAATGGGCCCCACCATCCAGCCCAATGCTTTTTATGGGGCCCACACACTGAGGCAGCTTTTTCAAAGAGCTTCCCCTACCCTGTATGAAAATGACACTAAATACTAAGTTTCAGTCGTGGGTAGTATTGTCATTAGTGTTGAGGATAGCATCTTCTATGTACAAGATGTTTTACGTACACTCTTTAAATACTTTAACCCTTCAAGTTTAGGTCTAAGTGAATGCTTTTTTACGGGGCCAACACGTGCTGAGGCAGCTTTTGCAGAGAGCTTCTCCAATCTCTCTCTGCCATGTCTGAAAATTACAATAAATACTAAGTTTCAATTGCAGGTAGTAGTGTCATTAGTGTCGAGGATAACATCCATATTTGTATGTAAGAGATCTTTTATGTAGAGCCTCAAAATACTTCCCTTCAAATTTAGGTCTAAGTAAATAGTGTTGTATTGTTTTCGAGGTACATAATTGAATCTTTCTGTCGTGACAAGTAGTGCCAAATTCGYGCTCTAAACCTRGGGTGCAAAGTACCGTTGGTCATGTTAAAAGTATTTAAAGATAGAATAAGTAAATGTAGAGATATGACCAAACTATCGATGGGTTAGAGAGCGGATGAGTGACCACTAGAAAAAAGAATTCAAAGATTCTTTGTTCAACGAGAAGGTTGAAGATGGTGTGACTAAAATTATGTAGGTCAATTACAGAGGAGAGAAACACATAATGTATTTACTATTTACAATAAGAAATGATAATGTTTTAACGGTATAAATCCTTCTTGACAAGTTCAAAGACAAAATAACGTAGAATTAGAATTACGTGGACAAGTTAGATCGATTGTCTTAACACCTACTAGTACGACATATCAAATCTATCTTCATCAACTTGAATTGTTTTCATCTTGTAGCTTCTAATTTAATATAAAACCAAAAAATTATTCAATTAATATTTTATTCTCACTCTATTACTTATCTCATCAACCCATCAAATATGTTTTGTTCATTATCATCTGGTGCTCAAATTGTAAAAGAAAAGGTGACAAAAAAATAATGGTTGTCGTTAAAAAGCGAGCAAGATCTTATCAAGAACTCGCGACAATTTTAACAAGATTTCGATGGATTAAAACCATTATTTTATTCATTATAGTAATTAATACATCCTTTGTAATGATTTGAATGGAAATAAGAAAATTAAATAAATAGACGAAAATTCACGAGGTAATTTTGTCATTACACTCAAATGTTGGGAAAGCAATAAAATTTGCCATTGAAATGAGTCGAGACCTTCCAAATAAGATTGAACAACTCCAAACCCAGTGGTCCTTTCATCCCACCAAAATTTCCTCTTGGTCGATCCAACTTTTTTGACCAAAACCTTTGAAGTGATACGTCGAATTGATTCAGAATTAGAAATTCTTTAAAAAGTTCATTGAATAAAAAAAATCCAATCAACCATGAAAATTTTAGGAGATTTGAACCTCCCACCTATAATAAAATATTTTATAATTGAACCGGATTGAATATGTTTTGATATAACTCAATGGAATATGTGACATCTTATTAGAGGTCGGTCATTGATCAGGTCTCAAATGGGCCTACAAAATTTCCTTCCTCCCCTCTCTCTCTCCTCTCTTTTTTCTCTCTCTACGGATGGGAATTCAATAATTCGTAATGTTAGGACAGCTAGTTGAGACAATGACTATGTGGTTGCCATTCTCATTCTCGAGACGAACTAATGACTTCTTTCATCTGTCGCTAATACAACGTACAACCACACAACAACGAACTTCCCCCAATTGCTTTGCCACACTTTACAACAAACTTCCACCATACAATCTTTAGGATGAGTTTAAGCCATAAGGGAAAATGATGAATAGAATATCATTCATAAAGAGAAAGACTTGGAAGTACAGATTTCTTAAATATCAAAAAAAAGAAAGAAAAGGGGAAGCTAGTGGACTCAGCCAGTTTCAAGCTGAACTGGAGGTCTGTATAGGGAGGGGTGGCCAACAATGCCATCACACCTTTGTCTTAAAATCATCACCAATACATGGAAAAAGAAAAAGGAAGAAGAGGAAAATTTAGGGATTGCCAATCTGATCTTTACACACAAACATATTTATGCCTTCTTTCTCTCAGTCTCTCCTCAGTGGCTGTTTTTGGTTTTAAATTTGAGTGATCTGATGTTTTTCTGTGTGTGAGTGAGTTCAATGCTTGTGAGGAGGGCATTGGTAGCATTTGGTGAATACTCCAAAAGTGTCAACTTGATGAATGAAGTTGAGCATGCTTGCCCACCCTCCAAATCCAAATCCCACAATCAGTACCCATGCCACCACAAATATGTTCACAGAGTATAGCCCTGCCCACCCTCCCAACAGTGATGGGGCTCTCTCCACTGCATTCTGTATCATTCAATAGGAAAGAAATGGGTTAGAGAGTTGGGAGAGACTGAGTTTGAATCAAAAGAAAGAAAAAGTTATCAACCTCTCTGGCTGTTGGAGAAGCGAACGTGACCATGTGAGCTAAAGCGGGGATAATGTAGACGGTGAAGCTGACGAGAAGCGATCCCACTGTCGAGTTGATGGGTCCGAAGAATGGGAAAATGATTGCCAGGAACCATATCGGTATCACTACCGGGAGTCTAGCGAGAGCTCTCTTGATCAAGCTCTTTGTCTCATGGACTCTTATGAATTTCTCCCATACAAAGTAGAGAGGTGTGCAGGCAAACCCAAATGTTATGAACTGTATAATGAATCACCACTCCCAAGTGTTACATTACAAAATTAATACACATATTGATAATGGAAATCTCAATGAATCAATCTTATTGAAATGGGCTTGATTTTTGCAATTAGAATGTCACCTGATGGATGAGCATGAGTATGACAGCAGTGTCTCTGAAGCCATTCCTTGGGAGCATAGCAAGAGCATTGGCATGGGTCAAAAGTTCATCCCCAAAAGCCCAATAAACAGCAGAAGCTGATGGCAAAGTGAGGGTAAGCACATATAGGGTGGCCATCAAGTAAATAAGCTTGAATTTCTGTGGCTTCCACATGGCATGCATGATCTCCCTAAAAATCAAGCAAAAGAAGATAAAACAATTGGTACAAATGAAATGAATGTGTGTTTTCTCTTTCTAACTCCAAAATTATCTTCTGAATTCTTACACTGTTACAGCATGCCCTCCAAAGGTGTAAAGAATGTTGGTAGCCCCAGTAAAGTACAGAATCATTTTGGTAGGCCCTGAGTGCTTCACTCCCTCAACCTTCACAGATAAAAAAAGAGGTAAAAAGGATACCAACTTCACGTCATTAAAACTTTCTTCCTTCTTCATCTTTTTCTAGTTCAATGAAACCAAATTTAGGTAAAACCCAGTTTGATGTTTACATTTCAATGACTTTTTCTTTACTACGTGTACATGACGGGCCTTTAATTCATTCCATTAAATCACCACTAAACTCAAAAGTTGAAATCGATGGGTTACCATAAATTCCCTTGTGGAATTAGAAATTCGTACAAAGTCCAATAAGTAGTTATAAATATTACTTGGGAGAAAATGATTTACACGAGTTCAAACATAGGACCTCCTGCCTTGATATCACGTTAATTCACCAATTGGGTAACTTAACCTAAAAGTTCAAACTGATGGGTCGAGGTAAATTTAATTTTTCACTAATATTTAATACATTCCTTGAAAACATTTTTCTTTTTGAGTTCAACTATTGCAAAGTGGAGATCAAACTGAAATGGTAATAGATGCGTATGCTAAAAATATCTTCTATACTAATAAAAAATTCAGATGCGTTTGGACTGTATTGAACTAGTGAAATTTGAGGATTTTAATGAATATATTATTGTACCTGTCCGTGGATTAGGGAAGCAATGGTCATATACCAAGCCGTATAAGTGGTCATCATGAGGCCAAGGAACGACCAAATTCTGTAATTGTGGAAAGAGGGGATGAAGACAGTGGTAGCGCAGCAAGCGCCAAAGATATAGGTCCAAGTCCTCTTGTCCAAATTGTCGTTTATGTAATAGATGTTACTGCAAAACCAAACCCCCCATCAAAATCACATTAAAGAGGGGGCAGAGAAGAATTATTGAAGTTGAAATATATGCAAGTTCAGGGTAATTCCTTCCTTGTTCTTGCCAAAACTACCTCGCACACGCTATTAACTGAATCACAGATCCAAAAAGTAGAAACGTGCAGTTGAAAAACAACCCCACATTTCTCCAGTGTTTCCCCAGCAACCCATCAAGAACTTCAAACCACTGCAGAGGGAAAACAAAAGCAAGGAAAGAAAAGAGATTAGAAGAGGAACAGAAAAAAAAAATGGGTGTGGAAGTATGAACTCACCTGGATTACATGGTTTCTGAAATCCACCTTTTCCCTTTCCTTTCTGGTTCTGTATTCGACATAAAGAACACTAATAAGATACGCAGTCCAGCTTCCCATTAGGCCGTAGAAGAGCTGGAAGAGAATCCCAGAAAGCATCCCCAGTTGGGAAAATGAATATGGAAGTGTGAGAAGCACTTGAGCAACCTGAAAAACCCAAAAATAAAAACCCCCCAGAACCAGAAACCCATTAGAGACTAAAAAAAACAGAAAAAGATAGAGGAAAAAATGGGGGTATTTGCCTGATTAGAAGCGCAGCTAAACCATGCATCATAAACAGAACCGCCATGCCAGAAGAGTGATGAGAGCTTGGTCTTGGTGGGTTTCGAAGAATTCCCCTCTTCTCTCTCCATTTCCACATAATTGCCTGCGATTACAGTTTCAACCTTCTCAGAAGCCATTGCGCGCGTTTTGGGTAAGGTGGGAGGAACAAATGGTTGGATATAGAGCCTATAAATAGACAGAGTTCAGTTCACTCTTCAAATTTTTTGCTTTGCTTATGGAAAAAAAAAACTTTTTCAGCCATGCCCATGTAACAAACATTACTATTACTACAATCCAACTCTTTGTTTTTACAACATCATGTAAAATTGAGGAAATTGGGTGAGTTTTTTTTTTTTTAACTATTATTGATGAATTTTGAAAATGAGAGATATTTTTTATGGGATGTGAGATGAATAGTTGGAATTGATATTGAACCTTGAGAGATATATACCTAAAATTAAAACCCCTGTTGAGTTCAAACTAAGCTGCCTTCTTCTTGTAGCTTTCGGTGGTGGTTATAATGGAGTTGTTTCAATCAATGAAATTGAAAATTTCAATTCTTTCTCTTCTTTTATCTCTTTGTTCCAGCTTTTAGAGAAGGGGAAATAGAAAGGAAGGTTTTTTAAAAAAGTTTAAGTTCTTCACATGTGGGCTTCAAAAGCAGAGTTTATGGGCCAGGCCTAGCATGCAGCGCACGAGCGGGTTGGCCCACTATGCCCATTATTTCTCTGTTTTCTTTTTCCTTTTATTTTTAATGAAAAATCCCATTAAAAAACAAAATGTAGGTTAATGAGCAAATTACAACTCTGGTATTTTGAAAAATTGTAATTAATAGTAATTTGAACTCATTTAACTGTTAGTTGATGAAATGAAATGCTCACCAAAGGGAGTGTCCCAATGTATATTTCCAGGGCAGGTCCACCTCGGCACCTTTCGAGATTGAGGTCTTGGCCATTATTTCCCTTATCAAAATTACCAATACTAAGGATGCTGTCCAGGTTCGATCTACTCAACCCGATAGGTGCGATCTCAAACTCTGACCAAGGTAACTGCCTGTCGTAACCTTGTCGAAACCTAAACCTATAAATAAAGAGTCTCATTTTCAACACAATGATTGAATTTTTTCTCAAACTTAATATTGAGTTCGAGCTTCTTACTAACTTGAGCGTCAGAGCTTTTGCCCTCTTATGCAGGTCTTTCCGTTGTGATCCCAAACGAAATTAGGACCGAATTCGATCTTGACCAAGATTTGACGTTGTGCATATATTTACGTAAACAAACCCTATCAAGAGTATTTAAGAGCAATAATCTCACAAAAATAAAATTATATATCAATCAATCATCACATCACTTAAGATTATTGATTATTTTTAATAAAGATGAAATTAACACAATGGTAAAGGTCTGAGTAAAGTAAAGTTATAATTTAGCAATAAAATTGAGAGATTAAAGAAAAGAAGGGCGGAATGGAAGGGGAAGATGGAGGAAATGATTGCTTCGAGGTTTGGCTTAGTGGTAAATATGATTAGTAACACACGTGTGCCAACTGGCTCTGCCATTAATCAAAAAATTTTCCAGTGGACCCCACTGCATGTCTTCCTTTATGCTTGGGCTTAACTGGGCCCACTCTTTTCCTATCCTTAATCATGATATTAAGTGCTTCTTAAAAGCTACATTTCAGAACCTTATTCTTTTCTACTATAAATTTCTTCCATTTCAGCACRACACGGAGCGGAGGAATTTGATTTCATGACCTGCGATTGTAGATACGTTCAGATTGACTTTTAATTTTCATTATATTTTAAAAAATCATTAATACTCGTTGTGTTGTAATGTTTATTAGAAAAAATGAACCTAATATTTATAAGTTTGATGATTAATAGAGTTGAAATGAAAGGATTGTGAAAATTTTATCTTTTCTCTAATATTTTTTATTTTTGATATATTTTTTTAGCTTTTGAAAAAGAGACATTCAATTTTCGTACTTATGGGATGTTACTGGATGGGCCATGAGTGGCTTTTCGGTCCACGAAAGATTGGTATTGAAATGGGCCTCCATTCCCACTACTCAAATCTACAGTTCAGCYATATTTTGGGGACTTCCAAGCAATTTTATTTACATTTGCAACTAATTGAATTCRTAATTCAATATTATTTTGGGCCAGTATGTAAAAGTAAAAATATAAAATAAAAAGTCGGTTTTAATACTATTTTAGTTCAAMGTTACTTTCAAAGTATCTTTTTAGTTTGTGTATTTTTTAACTTCTGTTCATTTGAGTATGCATATACTTTTAAAACATTTGTTTTGGTCYATGTACTTTTAAAAATTGATTCTTTTAATTATTATTTGCAAAATTTTAACAAGCTATTTTATATAAACTGGTAACTCTTTAATACAATTTATGGTAACATTTAAAATAATTGAACGCACGCAGTATCATGTTAAAATTGTGATCAAATAAATGAATAAAGATGAATATGAGTGACTAGATTATCACTTTTAAAAAAATATATCAATCAAAATAGACATTTTGAAAGTATAAAAACTGAAATTAATAAAAGTTGAGAGTACGGAGACCAAAATTATATTTTAAAAATACAACAATCAAATAAATCAAAGGCAAAATTACAAGAAAAAAATAGTATTTAAACAGTTGTTTGCAATACCATGGATTATTGTATTTTGGGGTGTATACAGGTCCAACTTAGTTTTAGAAAGAATTGAAAAGAAAAAACAAGACTAGTATCTAAATTTCATTAGCCAATATTTTTATTTTTATTTTTGCATTTTCTTTCTCATATCACAACAAATTTATAAATGTTTACGTGAAATATGCCATGCATTTTACTTTATAAATTTTGATAAATAATTCTTTTAAAATTAGTTTTCATACTTTGAAATAAAATGAAAAAGGGGATCAAGAGAAATTGCTTTCCATTGGATTTTTGGAAAGTGACATAGCAATGATGGGCATATTGGGAGTTTAAGAATATTAATCAACAGCTTGGATTGGTAATTATTATCATTCAAATAATATATATATAAAAGAACCCCCACTTTTGATGTTGATAATAATGGCCAACCTAATCACTAACCCTACAAATGAGAAACGTTATTTTTATATGCATATTTTTCCTATTGGAACTTTTGTTTAAGATTAAAAAAAAAAAACAAAAAAACACTTCTCATTAACCCAAAATACAACACCACCTTCTAATTTATGTGTAGAATATATTTTATTGCTATTTGAACTTTTCCATCATACCTATTTAGTTCAGGTTCTATTTATGCATTTGTCTGGTATAATTATAAGCTTCAAATTGGAAAAATCATTTACATAGATTGATTAGACACAAAATAAATATAGAAATTAAGTAGACATAGTTTCGAAAGTTGACAAATTTTTTAAAATATAAAATTAAATATACACCACCTTAAAATTTTAGACAGAGACGAAATTACCATTTGAGAAATTTATGGGCTCTTTTATTTTTTTAATTCTTATAAAAAAGAAAGTAAAACTAGTGGGTACCTAAAGGATGAAATTAATAATTAAAGTGAATGAAAGTACCCGAGTTTGATTTTGAGGTGTAATGGAAACGTTGGACCCGGTGGAGTTTAGGTTCGGTACAGACGCAAAGTTGTATTGCATGTGCGCTTACAAAAAGAAGCAAAAGTATTGGCATTGGGTCATTTGATAGCTATAATTCGATACTTTTAATACCTTTTATCAATATTTCTTGCAACTAATCCATATCCACACACTACATTTTCATATGTTTACATGTTTGAGTGAATCGATATTTTTATTATATCATAAAAAAATCGATCAAGTATTAGAAAGTATTAATAAAATATCATTAATATTTACCTAATATTAATGGAAAGGGTTTTAAATTTATTCTAAAAAAGGTAAAGTGTTTATTTAAGCAAGGTTGGATAAATTTTAAGTTTTTCTGATTTTAAAAATTAGGCYTAAAAAATATTTGAATTTTTAGTTGAATTTTAGAAACAGAAATAAAATTTTCAAAACTTTATTTTTYAAAATTTAGCACATATTTTGAAAACGTTTATAAAAAATATATAACAAAACAAGGAAGGTTATATTTCTCATGTCCCCTCCCCAATAATTGTACCTTGTCTTGGGGCGTTTTTGGCATTACGAGAAAAAGTCCACCGGAGAAAAAAGTCTTTCTCTTCCCGTCCTGAATCATATTTCGGTACGTCCACAGAAGAGGAAATCGCAGTGTATCTTTCTCAACAAGCATAGCTTAGAGTGGGTAAAGTAAGGTGACCACAGGAAAGGAAGCCAAACCTATTTATAAGCTCGATTTTTTAAAACAAAAAATAATAAAATAATAAATAGTGATCAAATGTGACATTATTTTTTAATTTAAATAATTTTTATTTCTTTTTTATAAAATTCAACGACGTCTATCAACATCAACATTTAGAACAYTGACACCCATCATAAACTTTGTCATATTATTACTACGAATCAAAATACATATGTGTTGTCCCGTCTCAACATCCAATTACAAGCACTAGAGCATAAAAATAAAATAAAAAATAAAAAACCTTCAACCTTGTGAGGTGAGATAGATTAAAGGATGGACGAGAGGGAAATGAAACTTTGCTATTCAATTTTTGGCAAGTGCAACTTCGAAGAGAAATTGTATTAAAATGAATTCTATCTTCATATAAAGAGAACTTAAATTGAGCCCAAATTGTATCATTGTCTCCAAATTTTGTCTAGACAAGTCAAACATGTTTAGGGAAGTCGGGCTTAGAGTATAGTTGAAGTTATCTTTTTAGTTAATTTTCTGAAATAAATAAAGCGTATGAAGTTTTTGGACCTAAAAGAGTATGGGTCATATATTTTACAGAACGTCGTTTTTGCTCTTTTCTTAATAATGAAATATAAGATTATTTTGTTGTTGCGACCCTTAAATACTGATGGCATCCTTTGGGGTAATGTCATAGTTCCTATGAGGTGGAGACGATGAGGTCAATCAGATATGTAATTATTGGAATAATTGTTGGAGACCCTTTCCACTCGGTATCGTCGGATCACTAAGGTTGACTTTTTTCCTTGCTTGAGAGGAGGGTCTTGCACTCAAGCTCTTTTTTGCCTTTGCACTGAAGGGCCAATCTCCAAGCAAAGACGACTTGTTTCTCGATGAACGAAKCCAATATTTGTATTGTTTTGGCAGCATAGCCAAGCCTAATTATTCCAAATAACGTTTGCCTCTGTATTACTGCAGCTGATGGCTTCCAATGCCAATAAAAGTAACTCATTCAATGGTGGAAAAAATTTAGCAGATTCCGTTTTCAAGAGTTATAACATGGATAAGGCTAGGTTAGTAGAAGGATAGTTATTAGCTCAAGGATGCAAGGTGCCGAGAGAGCAGGAGATTTAGCGTCAAGTTATTCAATGAATGTTGTTTCATTCAAACTACTCTTCTTATAGTTGGATCTCCAAATTTTTGGAATGCTCCAAATTCTACTTGAGCATCCAAATTGGGTCAACCCAACAAAGACGGGAAAAAATGACGAAACTCTTTTTTCTTTCATTGTCAACTGACTTGAAAAGTACTCTAATATGAATTTTCAATTGAAATGTTAGTTCCAAATTTTGGGCGGTGTGAAGAACTTTTCTCACGAGTGAGTTATCGATTTTTTTTATAAATCTTAACTATAAATTACTCTACATTATGGGGTCAAGGGAAATGTGTTAACCGACATTGTTGTTGAATGTAATAATTGATTTAAGCTTAGTTTGTAGTCTCTGTGTTTTATGTTCATACGTTTTTTAAGGTACATCTTGCACTTGCACAGTGGGCTGGGCTGTTTGCAAAATCAAGAAGCCGTGACATATTGGGCTTTCTGCGTTGGGCCCATTTTATTTAAGTAGGCTACTAGGCTAGGCCGTTGAAATAGTGGAAGAATGACAGATTAATTAGAACTAGAACTAAAAAGATGGAAGCTTTGAATAAACTTGATGTAAAGGGTCAGGAAACGAATCTCAAAACAGAAAACAAAAAAATTTCTCGTTTAAACCCAGAAAGCTCTTTTCTGAAATGTCCAACTTTTTGCCTCCAATTCCAAGTTATCCTTCCCTCCACACGTATTCCCAATTCGCCCCACCTCCATTTTGCTTTATAAATATGATTTCCATTTTTCGATCTCCTCATGATCTAAACCCACCAAATATATATATATATATATATATATATAATATATATATATTGCAAGATGATTTCACTTCTTCATCCACTTTCTAATTTTGTCTTCATTATTCTAATCATTATCTCATCAGGTAATTAATTCTTTTCTATTTTCAACATTTAACAAAATTTAATTTGTGTGGCATTTGCATTGAATATGAATAATAATGGCGCAGGGGGGATCAGAAGTTCGGACAGCGCGAGAGTTTTCACCATAATAAACAACTGCAAGGAGACAATCTGGC
>NW_019104505.1:901079-974456 GCF_001995035.1 Momordica charantia
CTGAGAGGGGACTGCCCGTCGGAGCTGGCGGTAAAGGCGAAGGGGAAGGTGGTGGGGTGCCGGAGCGCGTGCGACGTGTTCAACACGGACGAGTATTGCTGCAGAGGAGTTTATGGGAACTCCATGACTTGCCGGCCCACGTTTTATTCGCAGAAGTTTAAGAGCGCGTGCCCCACGGCGTACAGCTACGCCTACGATGATCCCACCAGTATTTTCACCTGCACCGCCGCCGATTACGTCGTCAGCTTCTGCTCATCCAGGTACCAACAAACTCAAAATTACAATCATTTTAAGGCTGATTAATTAAATAAATATATGTGTTTCTGTTTCTATTGGGGTATTTTTCCAAGAGCTTTGCGTTTTTCACACATTTCTTCGAAACATGTAAATTCGTAGCATCTTAATCTCCACTGATAAAAACGAATTGTACTCTCGAATTTTTACGATAGGCCCTAGATCATATAATTGGAAGTAACCGTGGTAAGCTTATTTTTTTTTAAATATAAAACCAAAAATACAATAATTATTAAACATAGTCGTTTGAATAAGTGGGTAGAATTTTAAAGAAGAGATTAAGTCCATAAAAAGTTTCATATTACTTCCCTAAATTTATAAGTTTTTGTTAGATTTTTACGATATCAAAATAGTTTCATTCTAGTCTCTAGATTTAGTTTTAGTTTCAATAATTGATCTCCATGACCTTCTGTCAAACGGTTATACAAAAACTTAGTCATTTCCCTTTATTATTTTATTTTATTTTCTCTGACTTAAACTCCATTACAATCAATTAACAGAATAAAATGATAATTTGGGCGTTGTAGGAACCAGCCGGTGTGCAGTTACCATAACCAAAAGCTGGTATGCAGTGGATCAAATGGCTTGAAATCGTTCATCGGAGGATGGGGAGCGGCTGTAATGGCAGCATTTTTATTTATGGTCAATTCTCGAATTATTTTTTAAGACCCAACTCCATATTTTTCACATTTGTAAATATATATATTTTTATTCTTTTATTTTGTGTGGGTGATTATTTGATTTTTCTTCGGGTGCAAGATAGCCAAATGGGTTGTCTTGTGGACTATGTATTGTTTCCAATTATGCAAAATTTAATTGAGTTCTTCCATACCTTATTCGAATCTTYATCCTCATTTCCAAGAAAAATATCGTTGCATCAATGTAAATAAATTATTATAATCCATATGTAGTTTCGTTCCACTTTGGCTTGAATTAGGTGATGAATACTCAATGTATGCAATTAACTTATTTAAATTAATTAGAAATTATAGTTGGATTTATCTAAAGTTGAAAGTTTTTCCATCTAAACAATTTGTTGTTTTTTTTCTTTTTAAAGAAAATTTTAACCAAACGCACCTGACACACCACGCCTACTTAAAATGGGGAAAAAAAACCTAGTTTGACAACTAATTTACTCAAATTTTTAATTGGTTGGTACCCAAATTTACTCAATGTATCAAAATATTTTAAATATTATAGATTTGAACAATGTAGCTTGATCAGTTAAAATACTAATTATACTTATTTTTGTAGATGAATTTTCACCCTCCTAATAATGTCATATTGTTAAAAAAAAAAGCGTAAATCACATCACAAAAATTAGATAAAAGAATGATAGTTCTTACAAATATAAAATAAACATTGCTGTCATTTAAATGTTAAATACATTCCATCGTACCTAAATAAAAAAATTCTCATTGATACTACTTGTTAAGGAAATATGTCACAATYTTACTATGTTTTTTTAATTAGAAAGGACAAAGTAAACTTTTGTAAATATTTAATTATTAAAAAAACATCAACTTACTAACTCAAATGACATTTAACTATGAGATTATAATAGATTTAAAGATTTAAAATTTTGTTTTCTATCTAAATCAATTGATTAAGACATTATAAATTTAATAGAAATTTCTCATTATTAATTGAAAAAATGGTACAACCATGTTAAATAGCTTTCTAATCACTATTGAAATCTTGATAATAAAAAAAATGTAAAAAAGAAATATGTGTYATATAATATTTTTAAAATAAAGAGCGGTTAAAATTTTAATAGTGGTAAATCAGAAAATGAATATTAATATGTAAGCATTCAAAACTTTTTTCTTTTGAAGTACAATTTGTAAGGTAAGAATTCAAAACTATTATTAAAAAAACTGAAATGGTATATATTTTACAGTTTTTTTTTCTTTTTGAGATTATATATATATATCTAGAAAGAAAAGAAAAGGAAAATACCGGACGAATAAGTTCGCCGTACCTATAGGCTTAGGCTTTTTATACATAGAAGAATCTCCTCAAATCCACGAGTTTCAACCTTCATCGCAGAGCTCGGAAATGGCGGGTGCTGGTGGCGGAAAGGTCTCCTTCAAAGTCACTCTCACCTCAGACCCCAAGCTCCCTTTTAAAGTGTTCGTAATCTCAAACCCTACTTTTTTCGTTGCTAGGGTTTCCCCCCTCCCCTTTGTCCAGTTTTAAGATATAATCTCACCGTTTTTCAATTTCTTTGACTCTCAGGTTTAGTGTTCCAGAGGCCGCGCCCTTCACCGCTGTCCTCAAATTTGCCGCTGAAGAATTTAAGGTGCCTCCGCAAACCAGCGCCATCATCACCAACGGTAATCAATTTCTTATTTATTCGTTGAATTTTGATTCGATTGTGATTGGAGCTGCATGCATGAAATTTCTTCTGTGTTTTAAAATTTGGGATCTGCCCACAATAACACGCAGCGTAAGGTCTTCCGAGAGAAACGGGTGTTGGTAATTGGAYTGAGATTGGGTCAGCATTAGTGTTAGAGCCCACCCCTTTTTTTCTTCCGAAACCTTCATTCTCAAATGTAAATTGTTTTGATGTAAGGTTGGGTTGTTTTCTATTAGAAACGTAAAATTTTTCTTGAACCCGTCATATTACTTCATCACGATTGAGGGTTGTCTATTATCTTCTGTATTTAAGGTATATAACTGCAGCTGATTCGAATTAATTGGTTTGAAGATTCAGAGCGATGAAAAAGATGTCAAAAATAGTATAATATGAGAAAAATTATATGCGAGCACAAGAACTTAATTAGTTTTAGTTCAACAATTCGTGACTTGCAAACTTACCAGTACGCACTTGGAAATGAGTGTTGTTATTGTGCTATATGTAATACTTGATGTTAGTTAAACTCACTCGTATCTTACCATCATATTTTTGATCCCATGATGAGACATGCTCGTGATTCTTTTTGACTTCTCAGAGAAAATCTTCTTCGTCTAGTTTCTTATTGTACTGATATGGAAGCAAAACTACTAAAGGCAAGGCTTTTGTTCACAGATAGAGAAAAAAAGTTTTTTGAACTTGCAATAAATTGCAACTGCAGAGTGCTTGAGATAAATATCTGCAGTTGCTTCATGATTTTACTGATGGTATAAAGGTTGGAGATCGTGCTTTAGAATGCATAAACTAGTGAGACGTGGGTAAATGGTCATGTTTTTGTTCGTACTTGATGTACTCAACCCCACTACAAATGGCTTAGGTAACCCAGATAACAACAAGGACCTCCTAAACACACTCAGTACACACACAAGGCAATACTCAAGGAGAAGGAGAAACGAAATAACATTGATTTCAAGCCTTTGGATAGAGAAACTCGTTCTCAATCCAAATTTGAAACACCCCACAAGTTTGATAATCAATCAAACTTGAATGTTTATAAGGAACATGCAACCTAAGCTATGATGTATCATGCTTTCGGTTTGGAGCAAAGAGGGGAACTTTCACTTCCTATGTACATTTGAGGAGGAGATTTTTTTATGGATGAAAGGAAGAGCTTTTGAGCCTTGTTTTGAATTTGGATTGAGAACATGTTTTTCTATTCAAAGCCTTGACCATCAAGGTTAGTTCGTTTCTCCTTTCCCTTAAGTGATTCATTGTGTGTATTAGGTGTTGCCGTGTGTGTTTAGGAGGTGCTTGTTCTTATGAGGATTGTCTAAACCACTTGTAGTAGGGTTGAGTATATCATTTGGTATCATAGCTTCTTCGATGCCTTTTGATTTTGTATCATTTGGTATTAGCGCTTCCTTGTTTCTTACCATTACTAGTCTTTTTGATTAAAATGACACTGTTTAGATTTTGAGATCCTTTATGCACCATTGTTTTTCTGGGGGAAAAGATTTAAGGATCCATTACAAGTTCTGCATTTTCTTCAATATAGACATTTCATTTGATCCCCCTATGTGCTTTGAGACACACTAATATTATAGTTATCATTGCAGTCGTTTAGCCTCTTATTTTAGGTGTCTAAAATTGATCATATGACTTGCAGATGGCGTTGGAATAAATCCTCAACAAAGTGCTGGTAAGCTCTATTCCTAAGCTCTAAATTTTTAGTGTCCTGGCCTCTGTTGTGCTCACTTTCATGTTATTTAAGCTTCCCGACTATAGAAGAATATTCTGAACTGCATAATGCACGAAAAAAAAACATACTTCCGTGAGGATATATGGATGCAGGAGATGCTATTATTGGTGACTGGGGTTGGAATTTTTCTGTGATTTTATGAAACCAAGTCAACCGTATATGGTCGCGTAAACTAAAACAGAACTATTGATATTGCTTCTTTCAAAATCAAAATTATTTTGTATGAGATTTTTTTTTTTTTTTTTTTTTTTTTTGTGATGAAATGAAGCTTGAGGCCATAATATTCCATTTGCAGTTGAAATCTTTGGTTGTGCTTTTTGCAGGCAACGTCTTCCTCAAGCATGGCTCTGAACTACGCCTGATTCCTCGTGATAGGGTTGGAGCTTCCGGAGCTCTGAGAATGTAAACTAAAATACAATCCTTTTGTCTACTCGCCATAGTTAAATGGCTTAATTTGCCATCATAAGCTGGGAGAATTTCATACTTGTTTATCACATTTTTGTAACTGATTAGAACCAGTGTCTGCTGAATTAAATAAATGAGCCTCCTTATAGGTACACTATTTTAAAAATCATTTTCAACTTAGACCACCTTTTTTTTTACGAATCCATTGCGCTCTTAGGAACACCTCGATTTACACATGCAGTGACGGTGGATAATAACTTTGTTAAATTAATTTTTTTTACTATAATATATGAGAGTGGTGACAGAATCTCATATATGACAATTATCATTGAGTTATACTCACTTTGGCGTTAAACCCTAAACCCTAAACCCATTTTAAGACAATACAACTTGTTCGATGGCTAGCAAATCCGTAGCAGCACCGTAACAAATAGTGCACTTATTATAAAATTGGTTCCGAACAATGTAATTAGAAAATTATGGATTCTGCCAACTGTGGAAGCAAATGCATATCAAGCGCGTCTTCCGCCACAGTACAATTAGTCTTCTTCTTCCTGCCCATTTCGGACATCCTCTTGAAATGCCGAGCCCTCCATACCCATGTGCAGTGCAAGGAACGTGCATGTCAAATTTGCGAAACTGCTTTATATGTTTGTGATTCACTCCACCGCTGCTTTAAATTTCTCATTAAGATGTACGAATATGGCTACGGAAGGATAGTAYAGTCCCCACGTTCTTGTTAGTCATGTATGCGAACCGCATAGCGAAGGAATTGCGCCACTGCGCGCAAGTTAAAGCTTTCAAACAAGGCAATGCCATTCATGCTTATTTGAGGAAACTTGGGTGTCTGAACGACGTGTTTCTTGCGAACAATTTGGTTTCCATGTATGCGGAGTTTTTGAATTTACGAGACGCAGAGAAGGTGTTTGATGAAATGCCTGACAGGAATATTGTTACTTGGACTACCATGGTTTCTGCATTTACTGATAGTGGAAGACCCTATGAAGCTCTCCGAGTATATAATGATATGCCAAAATCAGAGCCGSCAAATGGGTACATGTACTCCGCGGTTCTGAAGGCATGTGGGCTTGTGGGTGATCTGGATTTGGGTAAATTGATTCAAGAAAGAATATATGGAGCTAAATTGCAGGCTGATGCTATTTTGATGAATTCTCTCATGGATATGYATGTGAAATGTGGAAGTTTGAATGATGCTGTGAAAGTCTTTCACAATATTTCGTGTGCGACCACAACTTCTTGGAACATTATCATTTCTGGCTATAGTAAGGCTGGTTTGATGTTGGAGGCCGAAAAACTTTTTCATTGTATGCCACAGCCAAATGTTGTATCTTGGAACAGCATGATTGCTGGTTTTGCAGACAATGGGAGTCAGCGCGCATTGGAGTTTGTGTCCATGATGAATACAGAGGGCGTTAAGCTTGATGGTTTTACGTTTCCATGTGCTCTTAAGATCAGTGCGCTTCATGGGTTATTACTCATGGGGAAACAAATTCATACCTATGTCACCAAGTTGGGTTATGAATCTAGCTGTTTTACTCTGTCTGCCCTGATTGATATGTATTCGAATTGCAATGGCCTGATCGAAGCAGTCAAATTATTTGACCAACACTCTACTTTCAACTCTTCCATTTCTGATAACCTGGCATTGTGGAATTCGATGCTCTCAGGATATGTTATTAACAATTGTGACAAAGCAGCTTTGAATCTGATTTCAGAAATCCATTGCTCGGGTGCATTATTGGACTCTTACACCTTTGGTGGTGCTTTAAAGGTTTGTATCAACGTATTAAGTCGGAGGGTTGCTCTTCAAGTACATGGTTTGATCGTCACCTGTGGTTATGAGTTGGATTATGTTATTGGAAGCATTCTTGTGGATCTTTATGCAAAACTGGGGAGCATTGATGACGCATTGGAACTGTTCCAGAGGCTTCCGAGGAAAGACATCATAGCTTGGTCCGGTTTGATCATGGGATGTGCTCAAATGGGATTAAACTGGCTAGCTTTCTCAATGTTCAGAGATATGGTTTCGTCGGCTCATGAAATAGATGATTTTGTCATTTCCACTACTCTGAAAGTCTGCTCTAATTTAGCATCTCTTAGAAGTGGAAAGCAGGTTCATGCATTCTGTGTCAAGGGTGGGTATGAAATGGAGGGGTTCACAATCACATCCCTTCTTGATATGTATTCAAAATGCGGTGAAATTGAGGATGCGTTAACGTTGTTTAGCTGTATACAAGAAAAAGACATAGTAAGTTGGACTGGGATCATTGTAGGATGTGGACAAAATGGAAGGGCAGCTGAGGCAGTCAGGTTTTTTCACGAGATGATTCAAGTTGGGCTAAATCCAAATGAGATCACCTTTCTAGGGGTTCTTTCTGCATGTAGATATGCTGGTTTGGTTGAAGAGGCACGAAGTATATTTAATTCCATGAAATCTGTATATGGATTAGAACCTCATTTAGAGCATTATTGCTGCATGGTCGATCTTCTTGCTCTAGCGGGACTTCCTGAAGAAGCTGAGAAAATGGTTGCAAATATGCCGTTTAAGCCAGATCAGACCACATGGCGCACTTTGCTAGGGGCAATTGGAACTCGCAATGATCCGAAGCTTATTAACAGTGTTGCTGATGGCCTTCTTGAAGCCACACCAAATGACCCTTCTACGTACGTGACGCTTTCAAATGCTTATGCATCACTGGGAATGTGGCAAACCCTGAGCAAAGCGAGAGAGGCTGCCAAAACAGTGGGAGCAAAAAGAGCTGGGTTGAGCTGGATTGAGGTTTCGAGTTAAAAACACCCTGCTTCACCTAATCCATAGCAGAAGTATGTTCTGTATATCTGGAATAGAATTCTTTGAATTGTTAGGCTTAACCTCTCTTGGAAAGACGATCATCTCATGCAATTGGTAATCGAACAAGTCTACACAAGAAAAGGAGTGGTGGATATTGAGGCCAAAGTTCATAGGGATCCCACCTTTATGTCCATGGTACATCATTCACTTCTAACTCTGCACTCTACCTGGTGYCTCTTGAATCTTGCTATATTTTCTTTGATTCTGAAATTGGGGGCGTAATCAATTAATAAGGCGTAAATTTATATTACTGGGTTTAACTTGAATTTCCTCTCTTTTGGCTCTTCTTTATCAAAAAAGTATGTTCTGTCTTTCTCCCTGGATTTTGTTACGGTTCCCAAGTTTGGCCTATTGTAAAAGTTGATCGATCATGTTCATTGACTGTTTTTGTTATTATAGTTCACCGTGTTACTGGGTCCATTTCTGTCATTTCAAGTCATTCATATTACAGAATAAAGGGAAAAAAAGGATATACAACCATCATTCCGTTCCAATTCCATAATTACCGAGCTGATAGATTATCAACTGAGCATCTTTTTTTTCATGGTCTTTTCATCTTTGTTCAAGGACTTGTCCTGCCTTGGCGGGAAGAGAACTGGTGACGTAACATAGAGGATCACTCCACTGGTAACTCAAGAAACTGGAAGGTAGGCCTAGTGGTTTTTATTTATTTATTTTTTAAAACCAAAAAAGGTCGTACTAGACAGAAATTGCTGTCATATATTATTTCCAACTTGTTATAATCATAATGTGTTGTTACAGTCGGTCAACTTCAGTTTCCTCTCAAGTCTCTGATGGCTTCCCCCTAAACTGATAATTCTGTTGGTAATTGGYAGAGTGGGGGAATGCTCAACTGACAAAAAGTAGTGATGGCTAAAGGACCGATCGTGACATTGGTCCCTGGGTGGAGAGATGGTAACTTCCGTACATTATTATGGTCCGTTACCCTTGAAATCCTGTTTCAAACGTTCATAATTTTAGTTAGTGGCCAGTTTACGTCTATACATATGCTAAACAATTAAAATCGTTGGACAATATTAATTAACCACTTATACCATAAATTATCTTTGTTAAACCTTTTATAAGTTATCAAGTTTTAATTAGTTGGACCTCGCATTTATCCAACATCAGGGATGAGTTTACTGACCACGACATGACTTACAAGAACAAAATTAAACATGCGATATCTGAATATCATTCTTCTATTATAAGAGGGTGCAAGTCTAAAGCCAAGTTCCATTTTTTATTTATGCAACAGGGGCACGGCCTCTCGTGTAAGCCTAATTAGCATAAGCTCATGTTGCCCAATCATCAACACGTTGTTAAGCTCTGATTTCTTTGCATCTCTGCCGTGGTTTGGAGATTAATCGGTAAATGCCAGTATTTCCTCGCGTTTAAAGCCCAGAAGCAAAAGGTAATACAAGCTTCAGAAATTAGACCAAGTCAATTCAAGCCATTCAATTGGGCAGAACAAAATGGGTTTTTCCAAAAACGAAGAACATGATTCCTGGGCCCCGCCAAGATCAGAAAGGGTTAACTGTACCCTCAGTACTTCGTGAGTTCTGCTAATTCTCTACCTTTTTTATAATTATAAATAGGATGCATGCGAATTTGTTGCTCACTTGCTCTCCCCTCTATAAATTGATATAGACGGACTTCTGTTACGATTTAAACCCATTTCTCAGAGTCAGTATGGCTTTTAAATCATTTTTAAAAGCATTAAATAGTATTTTATATGCTTGTGAACATTTTCTAGAAATATTTTGCTATAATAAGATGAGACCAACGACTGATCCCTCAAGGATGTCATCTCTCCGGCAGAACTGTTGGTGGCAGATTGTCGTCTGAAAAGAAAGCATTCCTACGTTCTGTTGCTTTCTTCTTGCAATCATATAACGCACTACCTAGCTTACTTGTCAGTCACTAGTCCATTTTTCGCTGGGCTCAGCTCCCCCTTTTTCAGGCCCGGCGTGAGGTACTGTTACCCTTTATTTTTTACTGTTACCAATGAATAGAAATAAATTATAACGACAGCAGAAAAAGAGAGAGATTTGGCGCCAAACTCTCAACTACCTGCCCGCTTCTTTACAAGGCTCTTTTACGGATTTTGTACAAGTCTTGAGTTTTTAACATAGTCCAAAGAGGAAAAAGGGGTCTTTAAGTTCCCAGTCTAACCAAAGTCCACGCTCAGCTTGTAAACTTCAATATCAAACACCTAGAAAATTCCAAAAGTTTGGGATTACGAGCCAACGAGACAAATAAATTAGCATATCTTGGATTTGAAGATAACCCACACCAAGCACATGGCCTATTTTGGGTTCACTCGAAGTTTTCACAACCGCCGTAGGAGTTGTGGTACAGMTACAACTCATTTCAAGGAGGCAGCCGTCATCAGAGAGCCCTGGTGAAATTAAGGGCCTTCAGATTGAAAGATGGGGAGTTCTTCTACTGCGTAAGGACTTCACATTCACATACTTCTCTACTATCATTCTGCTACCTGCAAAAGAGAGAATGTTGCTAATCCTTGCACTGGTACTTGTCAAAGTAACTAGGTAAGAGAGTGGAAAAAATTCAGAGTAACACATAAAATGTTGGCTTTTGTAGGCAAAGAGCTGAATACAAAGGAAATCCTTTAGTTAGCCCAGCGGATCAGATGTCGGAGTACGGAGGCATGTTGTCATATATTGAGCGGGGGAAGACTCTGTGTTGGCCCTACTCGCTCAAAAAATATGGCGAGTAGGGGCATGCTCTCTGCTCTATGCCATATTTTTTCGAGCCAACGT
Organism: Momordica charantia; assembly: GCF_001995035.1. The sequence goes on from NW_019104505.1 coordinate 911,549, forward strand.
GAAGGGCCATTGGCGAATTGCTGTCTGAAGAGTTATCTTGACTTTGAATAGCTCAAGTGATGGCTAACTGTTGTTGATGGCCATATTCAGATTGGCTCTCACACCCATGGACAAGGCTACATAGAAGTTCTTTGCTGCAATAATGTTTGCCTACCTCGAGTAGTTAGGTCAACTTATTTTTGTGATTAATTTATGTGCCTAAGAAATTATTTTAAGATTTGATCTTAAAGAAGATCTCTGGGCATTTATTTACAACCATCTCGAAAAAGTGGTTTCTTAGGACAACGCATAGTTGTTTAAAATTATTTCCAGAAGTCATTAACTTCATAGGGGAATAATTATCCTCACCCTTCATCTATAGAAGTATGGCAAATGTCTTCACATTATAAGTACATTTTGAATGTGCACGATGTGCAATTAATGCCTCCATAGGGTTGTGTGGATGATATCTCCATCTCCAAGACACATTCAATACCCCCACCCAACATACCGCCAAATGCCAATTACAAAAACACAATACAATACCATTAAATTCAACATCTTTCCAAAGGCAATCCAGACAACTCTTGCCCACCAAAAAGCCGTTAATGGCAGCTATAAGTTAAAACCCTCCGTAAATGACAACAAAACAAGGCAATATTGCCTTGGGACTGAACACATATAACTCATCCAAATTGGAATACATCCCTGCTGCTCCAGCCAATGAGTCATAATCCTCCATGCTACCTTCCAAACTCTTCTTCACCCTGCCAGCTATTACCCGGCAAACCAGCATCGCCCGTTTGTCATTGCTGTCCGATGATATTCCGGCACTGTCGTGAGCCTTTCCGCTTGTTGCCGTCGTTAGAATGCCCTTTTCGGCGGCCTCTCCGGCCACCTTGAACCCATTCTTGATTATACTACAGACATTGCATTGTGGAATTGAATTGCAGAGGTTGGAGGAGCCATTTAGGCCAAGTGAGCAGGCCAAGGTGGTGCAGTGGAACCTGAGGAGTTCATTACCATCTGCTATGCAACGTGGGTGCTTCTTTGGAAGCTTGGTGGCTTTGGCTTTAATGGAGTCTCTGTATTCCTCGAATTTCGAGATGGTCTTTGGAGTGTTCTGGACTTTGAGAATCCTCTCAATTTTGCAAATTGGGGTTTGCTTTTTCAGCCAGCTTGACTGGAATATGATTTCCACTATGTTCTTGCTCGTGTCTTCAGGACCAAGTTCAGATACTAAAAAATTGTCCAATAAGAGAATAAGTTCGGACCTTATTAACTGATAAATTAAGGTTGCAGAAAAAGGAGGGATCGGAAGTTTTAATTACCTGCATGTCTAACACTCTGGTGAAGCTCCAAAGTTTCAGCTTTCATGAAAATCTCACCACATTCGGGACAGGGGCAAATGGTTGCTCTAAGAGAAGGATCTCTGGTCATCCCAAGAACAGGGTCAATCACCATTTTACATTCATAACAGCCATAGAACCTCCTGAAAGGCATTCCCCTGAAAGAAGCACCATTGGAGGAATTGGAAGAAGATGATGCGGATAACGATGAACATGTGGCTGATAAGACACCATTTTGTTCGTTCAAAGGAGGAGCTTTTGTGGATCTACATGAACTTGAGGAATCGTTGTTTCTGGAACCCACTGAAGTTAATGCCCTTTTCTTGTGAACTTCCGGCGATGGTGCTGCTTCAAGCCTGTGAGTTACCTTGGTGTTGCTACAGAGCGAACCCGAACACCTCATTTTCTTACAGTTTTTGGTACTCTCTTCTGTCGCTTGCTCCTGTTGCTTCTCTTTTCGTGGCAATTGATGTTGTTGTTGTTTTTCTGGTTGCTGTTGGGGCTGCAGGTACTTGCAGCTGAATATGCCTCTAACAACTGCCCAAGACGGCGGCCTCTCTGCCTTCTGCTGCTTCGGTTTCTGGTTTTCTTGGGTCTGTCTGGTAAGCTTTCTCTGCGTTTTCGCTGCTTTGGCCATGGCAGATGCCATTTATAATCATAAAATCTGAAAAAGTAGTGAGGCAATTTAGTAAATGAAATGGGGTTTTCTTCTTATTTCAGGATCTCAAAAGAAGAAACTTCTTCAGCAACATGGAGCTGAAGATGAAGCTTGACAGGAGGACCTCCTTTAGCTTAGGGACTATGGATATGGGGACTCGTGGGACTTTTTGATAAGTGATTTTTTTTTCCCACCATAAATTGACTCGTAAATTTATTGCTCTGAACAGGACAATTTTTTATTCATTATTATTGTAAGAATCTTTTTCAATATGTGGCATCGGTTTTGGAGGTCCCAAGGTCCCCCATGCTTAGTTTTTTAGTAGAAAAAATACATTCAGTTCCCTGTAAATTATGTTGAAGAAATGTTTTTTTCTCTCTATTTATATACACCTCCTAGTTTAATTTCATTTCTTTCTCTGCCTTTTGTTTTAGATTTTATCATCTTTCATACTCACTGACAAAATTAAACAATACCCCATCTCTACGATTATGAATTTCACATCATTTTTTCATACCCAACGTAGTTAAGCCAAATTCCTTCTTATAATCACAATGGAATGGACCAAACTACCACTTCTTGACTCATATATTAGGATAGATTCTTACTATTCTTGAGTAGGATCTTGTGATTGCTGCTTGAAATTATAAGCGGACCTGGATATTCATAGAATCGAAGAAAAAAAATTATGGAAGCTTTGATTTGTGTAACATGCATTTGGTTTGGGAGTATATAATCGGTAAAAGTTAGCAAGTAGTAAGATGACGTAACAAATTCACCGATTGAAATAAGTAAACTCAAATATCAAACATAGACTTGAGTTCTTAATTTTGGTTTGAGACGAGAATTCTGATTTGAATATCAAAATTGACTAACAAAAAAGGAAAAAAAAAGGAGAGTATTTGCTTCAAAACTTTTTTAAGTCCATAGCAACAATTGTGCTCCCAAAGCACCAATGTTAGCGGTGTACAAAATTATTTATCATAGGTGCAAAATAATGATGGTGAGGAGAGGGGTGTTTTGGGCAGTTAAAAAAGAAGTGAAAAATTGTGGTTTCCCATAAATACCCAACAGCAAATTATGGGAGATAAGAGGAAGAGAAGGGCAAGGCAGGCTTTTTTTGGGGCTAAGCAAAGTGCCCCTAACATTAAGGTACACACTAATTACACCATAATGAAGGCTGCTTTCACTAAAAGCTGCCTTCTCTCTTGATTCCTTTTGCCTCAAAATCACCACAAAACTGAAAACACACAATTTCTTATGGAATAAAGCTGTCTACTCTTCTTTCTTTACATTAATTCAAGGAAAAAAAACTCACCCCCCTATTTCCCATTCAAACTTCATTGCCAATGCCCATCATACATGTATTGGATTTGAATTTGAATGCATTACTCTTTCTATCGGAACATCTTTTTGTCTCTTAAAGCTATAAAAATAACTTCTTTAATTGTTGCAAGAGTTTGTGTTTCTACTTTGATCTTGCAGCTGTTGTAACCTACTTCTTAAACATATATATAATATATAATTAAAATATTGTTTCAAATTTTGATTCATTTTAGTTCTTGTGCGGCTGTGATTTTAAAAAGAGATCATTTTGATTCATGTTTGTAAAATTTTAACATATACTTTATACATATAACAGAAGATTTTTAATATAAAATTGTGACTACATTTTGAATATAGTGTTGGGTTGAAATTTTGATTAAAAAATGAGATACGAAATAAAATGAAGAGACTCACTCTTAAATTATACACGGGCTAAAATAAACGTCTCAAGGGTGACTACAACTAAAATAAATAAAAACTTGAAACTAACAGACTAAAATTCACATTTTGAAATCACGGACTTTCTAAAGTTTTTATAATCGGGAGTGGCTTGATAAATTTTAAAGTGTTTTTAGAGAAAGCATTTAAACACTTTTTCTCTAAAAGTGTCAAACACACCTTTCAGTAATTTATTCTTATTTTTTTTTCCGTTTCAGTAATTTATTGTGTTTAAGGATGCAGATGCAATTCAAATCTTATATTAAAAAGAAAAAAGAAAAAAAAAAGGTCTGGTTGCCTATCTTAAACACAACTAGCGAATCAAGTTTGTTTTCTTTTCAAGTACTTCTTGGAAAACTAATTCGCAGCATATGTACCCTTTGAGTGAAAATGGTATGTAGGAAATAACATATAAAATGTTGATTCAAATCAAAGGGAGCAAATAACTAAGCATATAAACGAGCATAAAATTGTCCCGCGCTACTTGAGGCATCTTTCTCGTTTTTTAGATGTTAGGTTCAATCCTCCGTTCACACCTTTGTTGCATTAAAAATATATATATAATTAAATACATATAATAGACCGAACCACAAAGTTGCTAAAGTGCGTCTGTAGATTCAAACCTCCAATCTTTTGGTTGAACTATGCTATGGTTGGCGATTGACACCTATATTAGTAAATTAGGTATTTCGTTTTTATGTTTATGTTTGTAAACATATTTGAACTCCCTAACTAAATTAAAAAAGAAAAAAAAATATTCAAAATTTGATCTAGATTTTGAAAATGTTTATAAAACATGTATGACAAAACAAAGGAACACATAGGTGAAAGTAACGTTTCTACTCAATTTTTAAAAGTCACCAACAAAAATTAAATGGTTATCAAACAAGACCTTTGTGATTGACATTAAACATATAAATCAACCAATAATAATTTGTTAACTTGAGCATATCTCAACTAACAAATATATTAATAACCTATAACCCAGAGGTGTCCGATGACTTGATCGGGATATATTATTTTATATGACGAATTGACTGTTAATATATCAACTACAATTTCAATCTACTTTAAAAAGTACCATATATTAAGAATCTAATAGAAAAATGATTGCACCAAAAGAGTAATAATATAAATGGATTCAAAATAGGAAGAGAAGTTCATTCCTTGTGGTAAAAGCCCCCTAACTTAAGGTGAAGCTTCCATAACCAAAAAGAATTGGAGCAATGCTGTCTACACTTTCACCATCATATTGCAAGCCTACATGTCTACAAAAATCACCGAGTCCTAACTTATAAGCAAAGCATATACACACAATTTTTATTCATGTGATCAAAATGATAACCACTTTGTTTTAAACACAATTTCTTCAAAATGTTTTAAGAAATATGATTAATTTCTCGGAAATATAAAGTTTAATGTGCAACTATTCTTAAATCCGTGATTTTTTTAATAGGAAAATAAATTATTTTTTGAAAAGTAGATAACCCACCATCGGAATTGACAAATATTAAATAGTGCGACTTGAAAAATGAAAAATGACCAAGGCAGTCTAAAAAATATGGACAAATATACCCTCGCACTAAAATAGTAAAATTATCTTACTATCACCCCTAAAATTTACCACCCTTGAAACAACTCTTTGCTATTTCGGTCGTCTGTACAAATTACCAAACCTTTGGCTATATTTTGTTACCGTGTCTTGTAGTCGTTACTGACGAGTTCCCCTTTTTTTCTGAAAAACAAGATAATTTTAAAAATAACTCAAATGGGTCATTCGAGTAAATGGAAGCCCAGGTCCGATCCAAGTCATTGATGGACTCTCATAAGCCCAGAGGGAGGCCCAATAAGAGGTCCACTACAATTCAATGCAAATTCCAGAGCGCTCCGACAGGGGACAGGTCGAAATCGAAACGAAGCGATCCTTTCAAAAATCAGTCTTTCCCTCGCACTGCTCCCGTCTCTACAGTGCTTCTGCAACAATGGAGAGTTTCATTGATTCAAGCATCTGAAATTCGCGCTGAGCTCTGGATCGGGATGGCTAGGAGCGAAAATATCTGTAATTAGAACACTTCTTTCATTGTTCTCCTCTTTTCTGTAGTTACTTCTCTCTTAGAAATGCCGTTCGGAGCCGACAATGGACAGGGAGGCTAACCTTCCGGTCCCGTCCGCACTTGCGACGAAAGTGAGTCGTCCGACCAACGCAGAGAGTACAACGTCGTCTTCGTCGTCGTTTTCTTCCTCCTCACCGCCGGACTTCCTCCGACATGTTCAAGCCGCCTTTAAGCGCCATCGACCACTCGGTAACTATTTCTAACTCTATTTGTTAGATTATGCTTATAATTGGGTTGATGTATATGCATGCGTGTTTAATTTGGAGCTAGAAGGAGAAGAAATACCTTCGCTTCAGTTAGTAGATATTCTCTAACTCTTGTATGGAAGCTCGAAGAAGGGTAGTTTTCAATTTTTTTTAGGCGCGCTTTAAGCTTCAATCTTCGCCGATTTTAAATTGCCGAATTGGAAAATGTTTCGGGACAGTGAATTCTTAGGAGAACTATATGGTTTCTTTCTCTCAGTAATCATTGCAGTATTTATCTGTGGAGTTACCTTAGATTGCTATTCCATAGTTTATTTTCTGGCTTGCTTGGAAGCATTTATGCCAGGAACACCTTGTTTCTACTAAAATAATAATTACGTATAAAATATTCTGGACCAAATATGATTTTGCGTAGCTTGAAGAAAGATTGGATAAGATCTAAGGTAATGATTTTAGTTTTATGTTTGTTCATCGGCGAAATAACTTGTCCCACAATCATATTACAAGAAATTTCAGGTGTGACGCAATCAAATAGTATAAGACCCAGGCGCTTGTTAGTTCCTCAAAGAGAGGTGTCGAGGAATCCTCGTTCACAGTCCGGGGTTGAAGAAAATGTTAAGGAGCATGAAAATGTAGTGAAGGATTTGATTGAACAGACAAAGAGCACAATGACTATCATTGGAGAAACTCAAGATGAATCAATAACACCACCTTCTATTTCAGGCCTGATGACCAAAAGCTTTGATGGAAGTTTCCCACCTGATGCGCACAGAGATGAACCTGTACGTGGTGCTGGTTGTCAATCTAGGAAGGCATCGTCTACTTTAAATACAGGATCTCAGCATGTTGATGGCCAGAAAATGGTTCGGTTTTCCATTACAAGTAACAAGATATCTCAGGGTAAACAGTGTTGTCTTATATTTGCCTGTCTAGATATCATATCCTTTCCTAAATGGTTTTCCACTATCACTTGTGAACGTTGCATGTTTTTCAAATTAGACACTTATGTTGTATAGTTTACTGGTTTTGTACCAAGTTCTGCAATGCATATGTTCTTCTATTTCCACTTGTAGGGGCCCATGATCTAATGGCCAGTGGATTGGAGAACTTATCATCTCATATGGGTTCACTTGCGTTGACAGAGATGGATTGGATAACCAGCAATCAAGGAGATGCTTCTAGTGTCATCAATCATGACGAATCTAAGCACCAAAGTTTTCCAATTACAGAGTCTGATGTGAACATGAAGAATAATGGCGGGATTTCAATGTTGGCACAGAGAACCCCAGCCATGGAAGATCAACTCAAGCGATTTGGAGACTTTTTGGCTCAACCTGTTAGTCAGCCTTCATTTGGACCATCTTGTGCAACCACCACGTCCGTTCATTCAAGTTCAGTACCTATGCTTAATTCAACAACCTATTGCTCTCATTTGCTTCAGGAAAGTGGTGGTAATGTTGCAACAGAACCTTTGAGTGACTTTAATGCAAATATTCAACATGAAGCTAAAAGAAGTATGATGCTGACATCAGGGTCTTCTCTAAAGGACATTAGTGGTGAGGTAAAAAATGTGAAATGGGATCCCATATGTGCTCCTAGCCTTACTGCTGACACTGAAAAAGTTATAAGGCAATATGACATCTCTAAGGAGCAACGAGGAAAGTTAGCACGAGAAAGTGATTTTCCAAAGCATGCTTTGCAACATAATGGTAAATCAAATGAAGGCAAAGGTTTAATGGGGGATGCCACTGACAAAAAACTGGAGGCTCAAGTACCCAAAAAACCGGTTTCTGATGTGAATTTGGACCCTTCTGGATCAGAAAAACCAGAAAAAGTTGCAAGTGGTAAGAGTGCTTCATCAATTCGTAAAAGGAATTATGATCCAGACTTGTTTTTTAAGGTTAATGGAAAGCTTTATCAAAGACTTGGAAAAATAGGCAGTGGGGGAAGCAGTGAGGTTCACAAAGTCATCTCATCAGATTGCACGATATATGCACTTAAAAAAATTAAACTTAAAGGTCGTGATTATGCCACTGCTTACGGGTTCTGTCAGGAGATTGTGTATTTAAATAAGTTGAAAGGGAAGAACAACATTATACAACTTGTAGATTATGAGGTATGTACCTTCATCTTGATATCCTTTATGTTTGTGTTTTTCATTCATAATTTCATATTACATATTTCTCATTTTCACTCTGTGGATGCTGATCATTTTACTTCTCTCAGCCGCTGCTCAGACTTTTGGGCCATGAGTAGAAGGCACGAGATGTTTTTTCCTTGTTGCTTTTAGTAGTCAAAATACTTGCCCCTGATAATATTTTCATTTTCAGTTTTATGTTAAAAAAAAAAAAGCTGCGTTTGCTAAAACCCTTTTTTTTTCCCCTCAAGTTTTTCACTTTCCAAAAGCACTTTTGAATCTTGGCTAAATTTGAAAATAAAATACAGATTTTTGAGAACTGTCATTTCTAGTCTTTCAAATATGACACAGATTTTTAAAACATTTTTAGTAAACTGGATTAGGAACAAAGAAATCATTTGTAAATACGTTTAATTCATAACTAGAAAACAGAAACCCAAATGTTATCAACTGGAGTCTTTGTTTTATTAATTTTGGTGTCTATTCTGTGGAATATTTCAGTCATGCATGGTTATTTGTGTCATAATTAACTAAAAACCTGTCTCTTTCTAGGTAACAGATAGGACTTTACTTCAGGAAGTGTTGAATGGCTCCATGAATAATAAAGATGTCAGGGTTAAGGATGACGGATATATATACATGGTGCTAGAGTATGGTGAAATTGATTTGGCTCACATGCTCTCACAGAAATGGAAGGAAATTGATGGCTCTGATCAGACAATAGATGAAAATTGGCTTCGATTCTATTGGCAGGTGATCCACTCTACCAATTTAGAATCAAGTTAAGCAATAATTGCACTTTTATTAATGTCCTCTGTTCTCTTTACCCTCAGCATTTATTCACAGTTTTTATTCACTTCTAATTATTTCACTTTGGCAGTTTATTTTCATTTTTCTTCCTATCATAAYCATTGAGCTCTCTCAGCACCCCGTCTTTAGACACAATTGTTTTACTACTATTCTGGGTATTGGAGTCACATTGAGGTTCTGAAGTTTATTAATTTCAATTCATTGCGTGGAGCGTTTAACCTATTGCTATAGTTTTAATTTTTGCTTGTTATGATATTTGGTGCATGTGTTTTCCTTTGATTGGTCCTGTAGAATAAAGAATCCTCAACTTTTAGCTGTTTGGAACCTTGTGCTGTTGGAGAAATTATTTACTGCTGCATATTTTTTGCCGCTGAACTCAACAAGTTCGCAAAAGTTTCCATCATTTGCAGCATTTATGTGTTCTTGTAGATTAATAATTTTCATATAAATGTTTCATATATGGCAGCAAATTCTTCAAGCTGTAAACACCATACACGAGGAACGCATTGTTCACTCTGATTTGAAGCCAGCTAATTTTCTTCTTGTCAAAGGCTCCTTAAAGCTAATTGACTTCGGTATTGCAAAAGCCATTATGAGTGATACAACCAACATCCAAAGGGATTCACAGGTGAATATCATTCGACACCCTTCCTTGGTTTTGTTCATACATGGTGGATTTAACTCATACGAATGTTGCAATGTGCAATAATGCAAAGGTGCATCCATTTTTGTTGCATTCTTAGTTATTAATCAGACAAATAAGATATGGTTAGAGCAATTTTGTATTTTTGTTCCGTTTTGGTTTTGAATTTTTTTGRTATCCCAGGTGGGTACACTTAGTTACATGTCCCCTGAGGCATTTATGTGCAATGAGAAAGATGCCAATGGAAACACCATCAAGTGTGGTCGACCATCTGATATTTGGTCCCTTGGCTGCATTCTTTATCAGATGGTATATGGGAGGACCCCCTTCTCTGAGTATAAGACATTCTGGGCCAAGTTCAAAGTTATTACAGACCCAAATCATGAGATTAAATACGAACCTGTGGGCAACCATTGGCTTCTTGATCTTATGAAGAAATGCCTTGCATGGGAGCGTAATGAGAGGTGGAGAATTCCTCAGTTGCTTCAACACCCTTTTCTCGTACCCCCGGTGTCCCCACACCTATCTTTATCTCAAGACCAGAGTTCCAAGCTTCTGCAACTTATTGCTGAAACTTGTGAAAATGACCAGGAAGCTTCATACCTATGTTCTCAGCTTCAACAACTGCTCATAAACTCTGAGCAGCCAATGACATCTCTGTTAATAACTTCAAAAGACAATCAAAGTGAGCTGTTTTCCCAAACGTCAAAGAATTATTTTCTGCTCCACAAAAATCTAGCAACTCACAAAGACGAAAGGTCGAAATCCTAATTTTGTTTCTTGTTCGAGGACTGGTTTCGAGTTCTCTTCGGCCTGAAAAGATTGGATTTGAATAGCTGATGATTGATAGAATATGAGGCTGCTTCTTGGGAGATGCTGCTTTTGCTCCTCCAGGTTCGGCGCATTAGAGTATCTAATTTTTCCTGTCAGAAGCTGGCTTAATCAATTCAATACTTCTGTATGGTTTGCCAATAGTGTACAATATATATCGTTATAACTGTGTTCTTCGCTGAGGATGTAAATTTGTTTGTAGTTTTGTTCGAGAGCTTACCATTTATGTTTCTTCCGGGACGAAACACAGAAACTGTGCATGTTGAACATCTAGCAATTTGTATTCAAGTGTCCAACAGTTATTCCAACGGAATTTGACATATTTGTATATTGTTTACACAGGATCATCTGTGTTCTGAAATTGAGAAGCTCCAACTTTTGTGCTGTAATTGTAGACCTCAAGCTTTTGATTAGCTCCTTCAAGGATGATTCCAACTTTGCATTCGGAAAACATAAAAATGAAATCAATTTAAAAAACGGTTACTTATTTCAGCCTGATCTTTAGGGTTGTTTAACTGAATTTCGTAATAAGATCTGGAGATGTGGAAAAACATGGGATTTTTTTACAAGAAAGAATTCTGCCAATAATTTTTATGGATTCCCATGCATGATAGCCACAACAAGTACATATTTTGTAGTTTATAAGATGAGATTTGTCTGAGGACCATAATTTATTGAAAATTTTGAATTGTTCTAGAGAATTTAGAGGGTTGCTCCCGCCCCAAGAAGCTCAATTTAGCAAGAACTTGGAGTCTCTTGATCATGCTGGTTTAGAGGTCTCAAATTCGAATCTTCCAATGAAAAATCCTTGATGTCTTATGAATCCGGACCTTGGGGCGGACATAAGTGCCCCTAGTATAGAGAGCAAAGCTTCGGACTCCTAATTACTAAAAAAAATGGTGCTCCCATGTATGATAACCATGGGTTGCGTCTAAGCCTTCTGTATAAGTTTGCAATGAAAACTTTAATGTATTAACTAGAGTACAGTGATGCTACATTATAAAGTCCATGGTAATTTTAATGAAGTAGCAACAATATAACTCTGTCCTTTTGTCAACGCCATAGTCAAAGTAGATATATAAATACATAATGAAATTAACTAGACCAAGCATGCCAATCACATTTTCATATGTTTTGACTTCTATAATCATTTTCAAAACAATAACCAAATGTATTTTCAGAAACAAAGGATTCAAAGAATGCAATCSTGTTCTCCCTTTATATTTTGTTTTAAAAAGGAACGCATTTTTGTTGGTCGAAAAGAAGTTCTTGAACGAACAAAATGAACCCTAAATAGTTATATGGCTCCAGCAACCTTTCCCTTTCTGAGATGCAGTACTTCCACATTGTGCAGCACAAAAACTAGTATTAGGTTTAACTTTCAGTAAAATGATGAAGTCAGGAACAAGAATGTTCAAGCTGGTGGAACCTAATTCTGTTCTTCATGTCATTGGCTGGAAAACTTTGAATTTGATAGTGCATGTTGGTCCCAATACTTCGGAAATCTCTCTTCAAACTTGGTATATAAGTACACCTCCTTGAACTTCACTCCCCACATCTTAATAACACTGTTCAAAAACCAATCATCATCAGATTTAACTGAAGTGCTACCAATTGATGAATTATTTTGGGTGAAAAAATGTACAGCGAATCCCTAGTGAAGGTATCTAATAAAGAGAAACGTGTATAGATATGCCTGGCAGGCTCTTTGTTCTTAACATACCAGATAATAAGACAGACAAGATTGAAAACGAGGTCAACCTTCTCATGTGGTCAATCAAAGAATTATCATCCAGACTTCACTGTGAGAAATGAAGGGAACTGAGGCACAGGTGGGCATAATTTGCATCTAGGACATGAAGCAGAAGTTATAACCAAAGGTTCTATATGAAACGTGGATCTGAACTCACCATTTAAAAGTAATGGTGGGTCTACTCATCCATAGATGAGAGTTTATAAGAAGCTTCAGCACGAGCTTCCTCCAACTTTAGCAACAGCTCCTTCATGAAACTTGAATTAGTTCCATGAGTAATTCGCAGTATATCAAATGCGTTGGTGTAAGATTTTACAGCATCCTCTGTATACCCAAGTAGCCTGCAAATGAAATAGCATCAAATTTTTTAGAAGTCAATGTAACAAGAGCCCTTCCACTATAAAAAGCCCCTTCATGAGTGATGACTGACGAGTCTATAGTAAGCAGCACAATGACATGTGTAACAAAAAACTATAGTTTGCAGAATAACTCGAGACATCAAGCAGCTGACAGTGCTTCAGGGTACATGGTAACAGAGGAAAGTCCCCGCGCTATCTCTCTCTCTCTCCCTCTAGTTGGTAAATGTTTGAAACAAAAAGGCTTCCAACTGGGTTTTATAAGGGGTAAGTAGGGAAGGTAGTTTCAAAAGCTGGTCCAAGAGGACGCAACAAAACTCTCTAAATTCCAAAATTCTGTCCTTTCCCTGCATTTGTCTTAAAAATCCTGCTATTTCTTCCGGCCACAGATACCAGAGAGCTTTGCAAACGAATTAAGCCAGATGATAATGCTTTGGTTAATTTTGATATCATTCTCAAGTACAGCAAATGAGTTGACACATCCCAACCAATGTAATCATGCAGCATTTTGAGCTTTAGGAAATAAAATAAGGTAGAGATTGGTTTTATCTTTAGTTTTCTTTTTCAGCTTTTCCCTGTCCCCGTGTTTTCTGTCTGTAGAAAAGGGGACTGGTAAATGAAACAATATCATCGAGCATTACCAACCATTCTAGTTTCCCACATGTATAGAACTGCAATCCAAGCAACGGATGGAACCCTGGGTATAGTTCTGCAATCAAAGAGAGTTGACTCAGAATATAAACTGATAAACTATGTAGAAATCCTGGGTATAGTTCTGCAATCAAAGAGAGTTGACTCAGAATATAAACTGATAAACTATGTAGAATCGCAACACACGACCAAACATGGTCTTCAAGTTCAAGTAAAAATATAATAGTARTTTAAGAGGAGGATTCCCAGGGACTACTACAACATGCATGTAAGATGATTTGAGTAACAAAAAAAATGAAYAAATTGAAATAAACCAAATTGTAATCTTGKGTTCAAACCGACACCAGCTCTATAATGTGAAAACAACTTTAACTTGGGAAATAAATTCTGAATGCCAGCATGTTGCTAATGCTTCAGAGAATAGCTCTACAAACATTACCTAAATACTTTAGGTGTTAGTGTGTTTAATAGCCTCTTCTCAGAGTCTTTCACATTCATATTTTTTCTAATCTTTTCCATTATTGTCAATTGTAAGAGYGTTTCGGTAATCTCCATCAACTTTTGGCTAGCTTCGTATATGTTTCTCTCTCTGCTGAAAAGGCCATGTTCGTACTAGAAAAACTAACCCTTGAATGTTTTTGTATGCTTCTTTCTTTTTCTTTTTTTTCTTCTTTTTACAAGAAATGAGAATGAAAATGAACAATCTTTCAGCTCCTAAGCCAGACTCGTTTTGAGCAAAGCCAGTTTTAAATTTTAAAATATCGGGTAATACATATAAGAAAGTAATCCTAGGCAACAACCGAATTAAATATGCTAGCTCGGTAAAGTTTGCTATATCTTCCCCCACAGCCCCTCATCCTGCATTTGTTCATTTATGCATGCAGAATATCCTTAAAGGATTCGTCAACTCCATGACTCTTTTTCCCTAAACACTTTTTTTAAGTGTCCGAGCTAATTTGCATGCATTACGATYAATTCTACTAACTTTCTAGTTCTACAATATTTGGCGTCGATAAATTAAAGAGTTGTTCATTTTGCAATTAGGTGATGATTGTAAACATCCAGGCCACTCTACTTCCCACGTAAACCTTATAATACCGGATTGCAAACCTTTGGGCTATGAGTCTATGACTAAAGAGAAAGTGGGGTAACACTCTTTGAGTGCGGAAAATATTTTTCCCACTTGCTTTTGCACTTATCTACAAATCTAACTTCTACCTTTTTCATGTGTAATATCTTGATTCAAATTCAAAGCTGAGGAACAAAAGAGTAAATTTTGCAGTTGTATTAGACACATTATCCACTTATTATCCCAAAACAACTAATTTACCAGAATAATAACAAATAAGACATACTCTTATTGTACGAAAACTAAAAAAAAAAAAAACAGAACAAAACAAAACAAAAAAAAAAGAAAAGAAAGAGACATACTCTGATAGACGGAAATTGTCAATTTGCAGTATGCTAGAGCTTCTGTCCAATTCTCTAGCTCCATCGAAATCTGCAAAAGACATTTGATTACAAAATACTGTAAGCATAACTCACACAAGCTGGTTTGTTATGTATGAATAATAACACGAAAAAGGAAAAGTAAAAAGTATTGGTGGCTAGCTTACCTTGAGAAGCTTTTCTCGAGTTTGCATCAAACTGATGGAACAAGGATGGCATAATATCCTTTGGAGTTTCTCAACTTTTTCATRCATACATAAAGCTTCTGCATGATCTGAATTTGGTCAAAGATCAAATTGAGCATAGTATTCTTCTGTATCTAATAGGTATGTGAGTTATAAAAAATGTCTAACAAGTAAAATACCTGTTAAATACAAAATTGAAAATTTGAAGACTTATTATATACTTTCAAAGTTTAGGGACCAATTAGATACAAAATGTAAATTTGAGAAACCTATTAGACACTTTCTAAAATTTTAGAAACCTATTAGACACAACTCTAAAAATTCATTGACTTAACTAACTTTAAAATAATTAATCAACTTTAAAATATTTAATCAGTGACAGAACCGGACTACCATTAATGATTTTATAGTTAAAGACTGAAGGATACTGTGGGAAGACATAGAAGTAAAAGCTTCATCTGATATCGATTTTATTTCACTAGCAATATTTTTTAACTCTTCCTTATTTCGAAGGAGTCCACATTGCTGGCACAGGAATCCAGTGTCATCTGCATGTAAAAAAGAACATTTAAATAATAGCACATTCTCGGTTACTGATCCAGTAGTAAAATATCACATACCAGAATTATGGAGCAGGAAACCATCACATTGACCATTTTTGCACCTGTAACCCTCCAAAATTGCACTTTCTTTGATTTCATCTACTTGAACCTTTAAGTTTTTAGAGGGGGAAAAACTGATCATATAAATAACAACTCCATTGTTCCAATCAAACAAAATGTGTTTTAAATCAAGGATGAAATACATCTAAAAGATGCAGTTATCGTTACAACYTTAGCGCATCGAGAGCAAGTGCAAGTGAAAAAGTAGTTTTCTTTAAGCGCCTTTTGCCGAGTCATAGTGCTTCCAGCAGTTTCAATGTAACTTATCGACACCTAATAAAATATAACCAAATAAATATGATTAGACATGGAGCTCGGGAACATTAATCATAAAACAATAGAGACAAGAGAACAATAAAATAGAGCTACAGCAGACAAGATGTACAGATAAAACGATAACATGACTGCAACCTGTCACCAATCCTTGCTCCTCAAACGAACCTAATTCAACTGTAGATTGTGAGGAATTAGAAACTTGTCTGTCTAGATTACTCACTAGGTACAAAACACATCAGACAAACCTAATCCATGAACCTAAATGGCTGTTCGTTTCTTAAAAATTCAAAGCAAGGTTCCTACTAGCCACCTCTAGAGTTCTAGCTTCAATGCAATTAATAGCAACCACTTTTGACTCGAAGAAATTAATTTTCAAACCAGAAACCCGAAGCCTTCTAGCCTCTTTGCATCCAGTCATGTTCATTGACATAGCAAAATATAGAGAACTAGGTGGGAAGAAAACTGAACATAGGTAGGGAAGTTGTAAATACCTCAGCACCTGCGGGTATGTGTTGTACAGCACGGACTACAGCAGATCTTCCCTCAAATACCAGAACAGAATTGGGCAAGCAGCTATAGTACCAAAATCACTTAGAGACCTWGTAGATTATTATGATGATGTTATGAATGCATATCCAAAACATATGTCTTGAGAGGAGTTACCTATGATTTATAATGGAGATTACAGGATATAGTCCAGTTCCTAAGGGTCTGAGTTCACTGTCACATATGGTATGTGCATTACACGCAAGCTGCATTCAAATGCACGGGGTTAGACTTCCCAAGAATTAATGCAATACTGATCTTATCGGACCTTGTGCTTATGGAAAATATGATTTAGCAACATAACTTATTTCAGGTATTAAATCAAATAATAGCAGCAGAGGAAGTGCTAATCCTGAAAAACCAATGCTTAAAAGATGGCCTAGATAAATTTMCGCCAAAAATAGATGTTAAGATACTAACAGTTAATTGGACAACTTACTGCCCATGTTACGGTGCGTACTGGCCAAGATAAAATTATGGCTAATGAGACCTTCATCCAGTTAAAAATGACCATTACTACATGAAACTTTTTGTTAGACAGTCCAATTTATAAATAAGAATGCCAAGAAACACAATGCTTTTTAAAAATTTTGAATTTTAAGGCCTAGTAAGTAGAAGTCATGTTCTGCTACAATAGAAAATATGTAGAGATATAAATGCTAAATGTAGGACCTTGGAAAAGTTTCCTGCTATCTCTTTTACGTTAATTTCTGGCCACTGCAGGATGAAATTCACAAGAGTTCCCATCTGAGCATACAGCACCAATTGTTTTTCATCTATGACAGACATGTCTGGTCGGAAAAATGGTTAAACAAAACAAAACTACCGCAAGTTGAATGCTATAGTTATAATAGCAATGCATCATATACTACATATTAAGATCGAGAACTTCCTAAAATGAGGATACGATCTATTAGTGCCTCCACCAATTTATAATTGTCTGTTGCAGTCGTAGGTATGACCTGACAATAAAGGAACAATATATTTACAAATTGCAAAAAATAAAGAATAATATATATATCTAGAGCTAGAAGTATTAGATTATTAATTTTTAAAACAATCCATTGCAGAAGACATGAAAGTGCCGCATCATACTTAAAAAGTTTCTTATTTGTGCTTTTAACGTAAACATGAATATTGACAAAGAAAAACATAATCAGAGAATGTTAAAAACGACAAGATAAAGAAATATACATATTATGTTAGAATACAATTTCATAACCCCAAAGGTTTGCCTGCTTAAGACTAGGTCACATTAACATGAGCATCCATATTAAATGTACATAATAGAACAGGAATTGTTAACTGACAACGCCACTACTATCAGATCATGGTCTTTGAAGCTTGATCAAGTAGACATAGCGGAGTTATTATATACTTCCCCGAACTAATATACACTTTCTTGTTGGGGAATATTGCAAACATCACACATTKAAATACAGCCCTCTGCTTTAGTTTCCTAGAGAAGCTATCACGTTTGGCTTAAGATAATTCTTAGAAAAGAGAGTACGGATGTCTCTCATTTTTTTGTAGGTTCCTGTAGCTACTCCAATTCTAAAAGCCTGGGGAAGGCAATTGCAAAATTTATTACTGTGTTCATTTCCCCATGTTCTAATTATGAGATGGAGCAAGAGTGAAATATGGGAGGATGATTACTGTTCTAGTAAAGCCCTTTTTTTATATTCCCCTTCATGAAGATCTCTGCAAAAAAAATTGGGGATAAAAGATCCTAAGAAATGCAAGGTCTTTCTTCAAACTGTTTGTTTAGGAAGGTTAAATACTTTTATAAGAAATCCAAATTTTAATCTTTCCACCAATCAGATTTTCGTGGACTGCATTTTTATGCAGAAAGTTTGGTGGAAACTTCTTCAATATCTTTGGCCAGCGGTCCTTTTGACCAAAATCCTCGGAGGATTATATAATGACGGTGTTGGAAGGTCGCCCCTTCAAAGGGAAGAAAAACCTTCTTTCATGCTGTGGTGTCTTTTGCTATTTGTAGGATAGTTTCCTGGATTGATGTGTGGGGCTTAATAGGCATCATTATCTACAGCCAAAAAGACCCATAGTAATAATTGATTATTCTGCTGCTCATTTCAACTATCGATAAAGCTTCAAGGCCAAACCACACTTCCGATTTAATTTCCTACCCTATTATTTTTTCACAAACAAGTCTAACATGGAAAGCATGAAGCTAAAAAATATTTCCCAACAGCAGTTTCCATATAATAAACATGAAAATCTCAATATAAACAGGAGGTGTTGATTAAAAGTGGAGGGAAAAAATTTACCTTTTCACTTTGCAATTTTCTCCGAATAAAGAGTTTGATCATCAACCTTATAGATGGAGTAACAGATTTGTGCCTATCCTTGTCAAGCCTTGCGAGAGCATCACATTCAAGACGATGCCATTTCCATTCTAACTTCTGAAAGTCATTGAAGTACAAAMTAGTCAAACCCCATTGTTCAATCACGCTAAGTTGTTATTAGAGGCCAAGCGGCCCAAGCCACCAATACAACCCATCTGCTAGTCACTGCATAAAAATGGCATAGGAAGAATATCGAATTTGTAAAATATAAATGGCACTCTGTCACACTAGTATTGACAGAACATAATCTTCTTTTTGCAAGAGTTATTGATTTGAGAATAGGATGGATTTGAAACCATACTTTAAACAAGAGAAATATGTCCTAAAATTTGCTCAAAAGTTTTCAAATTATGGTTTAGTTTCTTGCACAATCCTAACATGCAAACAAGTCACAAGCAATGTTTGATCTTTAGCTTAAGGTTTATAGAAAGATGGTCAAATTCAATGATGCATAAAATGGTGGGAAGAGGAACACGAAAAAGTTAGTCTGTCTCACATACCTGGCACATACTACTGCAATACCATGCAACTTTGCAAGCTGAGCACTTCTTAAGGCTTACTGATGTGAAACATCTGTCGCATTTTGACTCGACTTTTGAGTTATTCGGGACACAAACATAAGGTTCTTGGCTAATTATTTCTTCTCCTGCAACACTAATCATAATCAGTCCCATAAATTTTTGTTTACATTGATAGTTCCATCAACAGATACTATCGGCACTGCACAAACTTTGAAGTACATTTGTTTATGTCAAAAAAAAACTCCACAGAGAATAAATTTTCCACATATTGGACGGTACCGTGCATGACAACCACATATTGGAAYTTTAATTGTAGAGTGAGATTACAGTTAACAGCATAATTTTAATAGAATTTCATATAACAACCAGCCTATGGCATATRGCTAAAATGCTTCAAACTAGTCCAGGTCCCAAGCGACCTTTCGTAGACCCAAGGTCTGAACTAGGAAGTAGAAGCCTGTGTTTGTCTTTATTTCTCAATTTTGCGGCCCAATGTTGGCCATTCATATCTTACGCCTACAGCGGTGCGAATAGTTTTGAGTCTATCTACGCAACCCAAATATATTATAAAACCATAGTTGAACCCCAGTATGAGCTTGTTTGCTCAAGCACGAAAACATGGAAGCTTCTGAGTTCTCTCGATTCCAATTAATAAAAAAGAAAATCAATACGAAAGACAAAGGAAGAAGAAAGAAACTGACCCGGATGGAAAACCCTGGTGGTAAAGAGGCTCCGGCCCTTCTCCGGCAAAATAGTAACTGTTAACCCACGGTCGTTCAAATAACTCTGCAAATCCTCCATGAATGCCCCGAGCACAGRGCACCAACAGTACCGACTAAGCTCYGAAATAAAAGTGCTTTCGCTTTCCTATACCCACTAGCGGTAGAGCCACCTGAATACCAAACAGTAACATGTAAATTGTCCATCAATTAGAGCAAAAAGAATTGCCCTAATGAAAATGGTGCATCAAAAACCTGAAGTTGAGTACAAAAAAGGAAATGGGCTAAAGCTAAGCCAATACAATTACAATAGAAGAGATGACACCAGTGGACAGAACTTGAAAGCAAATAAAGACCAAGTTTTTGTTGGTCTTGTATTGTGGAGGCACGCCGCTTCTGGAGTTCTCGTCGCTTTCAACCCACACGGTGAAAGAAGATTTGCCCATGTACCAGAGGCTTGGTGGGCTTCTCTAGTGTGTCTTCCAACATAAACCTCGATCCCTTCAACAATATCAATTAGTGGGTGTATTGGCATCACACTCCTTCCTAAAAAAGTTGAGATCTTTCGTTATGGGTCGTATGGATGGATGTTCTAGGAAGCATATTTTTCGTCAATTTTTGCAATGATGTTCAAACATGCCTCGTGTTGTGAGCAAAGGCTCTTGAACCATCATGAATCAGTTGGATAAAATATGACAACGTTACATTCAAATTAACTAGTGTCAAATTCTGGGTTTTGTTGTAGATATGGAGGCAACGCAACTTGAATAGCATCAAAATTAAGAATGCGTCTACGCATTCTACATGTGCAAATGCATGACTTGATGGTTAGTCAAGCTGTTCTTTTTTTTTTTTTTTCCTTTCGTTATTTTGTTCTGTTTTTTTCCCCACTACTATGGCCTCTTTCGCCACTGCTGAGCTTTCTTTGATTGTGATATTCTCCGACATCAAAATTTGTGATGCAAGAAATTTGCTTAAGAAAGGTGAGCATCGCTAATCCAATGAGGGTTGGTAAGTTTCCATATGGATCTTAGGCTAAGCTAATAAAGAGTCCTGGAGAATGTGTTAATCCACACCATTAGTTCATATTAGTATTCAACACATTGTCAGATAACTCAGAAAGCAGGCTCGGTAACATTACCGTTTCTTATTTTTCTAATAAAAAAATATTAAATTGCATGAGTCAAACATCCACGAATTCAACGATGATCCAAAATATTTATATCTATGTATTGTAACAAATTGGAAATGGAACAAAAAAAAAACTCATTTTAATTGTTTAAAATATTTATATACAATTATGAGAATGTTTAAGGAAAAAAAACATAATTAATTAAAACATAAACATAAATATCGTTTGGTATATTGATCATAAACTAGTTACTCTAACCAAAATCTTAAACTTCCATAAAATTTATCAATGATATACTCAGTAATATATTAGTTATATGAGCGATATATCTAAAATAAAATATACCACTGATATACTTGATATATGAATAAAAAACCTACAATATAGATTAAAATATTCTACTTGAAATATCTATCGATGATACACTTAATATGAAATATATGATTTATATATTTAATGTGACTGRTATATTTTACATTATATACAAGTTATATAAGTGATACAATTCATTTATATGTTTGATACATCAATAAGAAAGCTACCACRTCACTTAAACCAAAATCTTAAATCATAATAAGATTTACYAGTGATACTTCCAAAATGAATTACATCACTAAAATACTTGATGTGGGGCAACAATATGATTTCCCACGTGGCGAAATCGTATGGGCCKATTTTTGCATCAACACTTGATATATCAATAAAAAAAAGTATGCGATGTTATTGAAACAAAAAATTTAAAGAAAGTTTATCGGTGATAATTATAACTAATAKAAAATATATATCGCTAATGATATATTTTATATTAAATATATTAACTATACTACAAGGTTTTGAATGTCGATGTCTCAATTTCATGGAAAATTCGATAAAATGTCGATGTCAATAGATATTTATGTAAAAATTATAGAAATTGAAAAATTATAAAAAAAATATTTAAATTAACAAATAAACATTTTCATATTTCTAAATAAGTTAAAAAATAATTAATATAAATATTATTTATATATTACATTTTGGTGATATTTCTCATATTTTGTCAATTTTTTTATTCTAGGATTGAAATATCGATTTACCCCGTGTACAGATGCAAAACTCTAAAAAACATGGATGGATATTTAGAAACATAGTATACTTGTATCCTTCCTATAAAATATATGAATTAACCTAAAAAGATATATTATCGAAGTGGACCATATAGAGAGGTCACAATTCGTTCAAGAGCGGATGTCCCACCAGTCAGGTCTACGATCTACGGCTCAAATGCATCTGTGACGCAAACATAGCAACGCGTCGCGTAACGATAAACCATGTTGTTTTCTCCGCATCAACCGAGACCGAGAGTCCTGCCATGGAACTGGAGGCTGGCTGTCCATGAGAGAAACGAGATGATTATGACATGTTGTTAGCGAACCAACTTCGCTATTTCAGCAGGCGAGACTCGCGCTACTTCTTCTCCATCGTAAACTCCAAAGTTGTTGCTTCAGCGCGCTCTCTTTCAGTGCCCGCCCCAGGTTTGTTTCTTGCTTGTTTCAACATATTCGTCATTCGTAGCCTTTCTATGCACGTAGGGGTACTTTTCCTGAAATTTTGGTTTCATTGCGTTGATTTGAGCCTAATTTTAGAGCCAGACAAGTATATGGGGTGGGGTGAGAGTTTAGAAGATTGAAATTCGTCTTCTTCTGGGGAACAGAGACTTCCGTTTAAGAGAGGGGAAAAAAGTAGATTATTCTATCTATTGTCTGGTTCAGCAATGGAGACCAGTTCAACCTGTGCGTTAGTTTTGAGTGGAAAAACAGCGGCTGAGAACGAAACTGCCAAATTGCTGAAGAGGAATAACACTCTGAAGCTCCCTGACGATACTGGACTTTCGGTTTTTCTACACTCAGAAGCGGATAAGCATTTGGAGGAAAATGGTTTTCAGATTGATTTGTATATGAATTCTCTTTCTACTGATGCTTTTGGTAGATTCCTCATTTGGTGTCCGCGGATTCCTTCAACTCAAGACGTCATTTCTCAGTAAGAGTAGCCACAATTCTTCTTTTATTTTTCCCCCCTCCCGCTACTTTTCATTATTTGACGAGCTAGCTAACTGTGAATTTGCAACAGCAACTTCAGCGACCTTCCATTGGGTTCTGTCTGTGTGGCTGATGTTCAGTTCAAGGGAAGAGGTGCGTAGTGCTAATAAGTGACAACAAATTGATAGCATTCTCTGTTAGTTCTGGAATTCCTGTTTATATTTAAAATCACTTTCTGGATTTAAATGAAGGTCGATCGAAGAATTTGTGGGAATCTCCCCCTGGTTGCCTTATGTTTTCCTTTACCATTCAAATGGAAGATGGGCGTATTGTTCCTCTACTACAGTATGTTGTATCTCTTGCTATTACCGAGGCCATAAAAGATATTTGCGACAAAAAGGTAACTTTTGTCATGTTTTTGCCCGTATTATCAACTCTCATTGAAATATTACTTTGTTAAATATAGGAACTCTATTAGAATTGATCTTCTAGTTGAAAAATCTGACCACCAAGTGATACTGTTAATTTCTATAGCGCCTAGGGTTGTCTCAATGCCCTGCTATGCTAAACAACTGAAACTTTGGTCGTAGAGTGAGGAAACAGTTTGTTGGAAAGAATCTGTCCTTTAAATTGAATAGATTACGATTAGTAGGGTTTCAATTCGATTCATGGTAGACTGGTTTCCTAAATTCAGAACTGATTTAGTGCACTATGGAGATGATTAGACTCCCTTACATGTTCAGTTATTTTCGTTGTGCCAATGACACTTAACTATCTCGTTCATTTGTAAATGGTGCTGCATTTTTTAGGTTAGCTCATTCTCTTTGGATTCCTATTTCAGGGACTACCCTATATTGATTTGAAAATAAAGTGGCCAAATGATCTTTATGTGAATGGCCTGAAACTTGGAGGCATTCTGTGCACTTCAACATATAGATCAAAGAAGTTCAACGTTAGTGCTGGTAATTGTGTTCGTTTATTTTTCGTCTAATTTTCTTCTGCAGTTTGTTTTTCCCCTTCCAAGTAGAAACTTATAGTCTCCATACCTTCCGTACCTTGCACCAATTTGAAAAGCCTGGTGTGGCTGTGATATATTTTAACTGCTTCATGTTCTTCCAGGTATAGGCTTGAATGTGGACAATGATAAACCAACGACATGCTTGAATGCAGCTCTTAAAAATTTGTCCAGTACACCTGACAAGTTCAGGAGGGAGGATATCTTAGCATCCTTTTTTAACAAATTTGAAAGATTGCACGATATTTTCATAAATCAAGGTATTTATTTGTTAATCAAATGTCTTCCTCGTGATGAGGCATATCACATGCATGCACGGATTTAGAGCTTCTCCTTCAATCTTGCCTTAACAATGCTCTGGAGATGCTTTTGAATTATTAAAAATTAATGCAGCTAAGCAAACACTATTTGCCAACAGAATTTGAATTTTTCCATCTCTCTTCTTTTTCCCTCAGAGCTGAACATCATTCTACCACATCATGCTGTAGCCTCAAGGTGTTGTGCATGCTAAAATTTGGGTTTTGTATGCATAAAGGATAGGAGAACTTAAGATAAATAAAATTATATATATGTAAAGGGAACCTATCACTTAAAATTCACATCACACAGTTCATTGCCTTAAGGTTTTGTGTATGTGAAGCATTTGGGTTCTACCTTATGGCATAAAGGGTTGGAGGACTTGAGATGATTAATTATACGTAAAGGAAATCTTTCTAATTTTTTTTTTAAACAATAAACAAAATTTTCATTGATAATATGAAAAGGAAGAAAAATACTCAAGGATACAAGCTTCCAAAAGAAGCAAAAAAAGAAGAAAAACAACCAAAGAAAGGAATCAAAATACATGGTAATAGATGAGATCTAAAGCCAAAGAAATATCAAAAAGCTAAAAGAACGGAGGCTGAAAAAAACTTTCTGTTTTCTAGTTACACATCTTTGTAGTTTGTAAAGATCAGAGCAATATTTATTATTTCCTATGGACTCTGGAGGTAGTGAGAGAGACTGAGAGAGAGAAAACTAAGATATTGTTCATTTAGGATGTAGATTTTTAGGTTGTTCTCTCATGAAAAAGCTAGAATTTTTGTGACACGCACCTCATTTATCGTTACCTTCTTAACTTGCTGTCATATCCCTAAATATAGCCAACATCATGTTTATCTCAATTTGGTTCAGCTTCAGTTTCAAAGTTTCCCTGTTGACCTTATTCTTGCTATTTTTGCCATTTTTAAAAAATATTCGTGAGGGTCTGGATTAGCTTATGTGCATCGGGATAATGCATTTTGCTTCTTAATTTCTGGAATATTAGGGTTTCAGGCTCTTGAGGAACTTTACTATCAGACATGGTTGCACAGGTAACTCGTTAATGTGGATTGATCTTTCTATTTAACACGTGCTCTATTCCAGGATTCTCATGATTGTTTGTGTGTTATTGTCTATACATTTGATGCCATGGGGACCAATACATCCTGGTAATGGAATATCTTGTGTGATTTTTCAGTGCTTAATGTCTATGGAGCTAGTAATACATTAAATATTTTGCAGCAGATCACTTTTGATTGTTTTGTTGTGTATATATATTTGTGACATATTGTATAGTGCAAGTTATGCTAATTAGTTCTTATATTTTCTTTGCTATAGATATGATTTTATTTAGATCTGTGTATGTAGTGGGCAAAGAGTTATTGTACAAGAAAAGAAAGAAGACCAAGTAGTGGAAAATGTAGTCACTATTCAGGTACGTGATATCTGAAYAACAGCTGATTTCTGTGGCAGCTCCAGTATTAAAACGCCTAACAAAAATGCTGCAAAATTAATCCCACTGCTCTCTGTCCCTCACTGTGGTTATTAATATCTTTTCGTTTCAGAACACAAGACCTTGTTTCCTGCAATTGGATTTGTTATTGTCTTGTAGTTGTTAGATAATCGTATCCCCGAACTGGTCTTGGCTAAAACTTTTGGAAGGAAGAAAACAGAGAAAAAATCTATGTCCTTGTTAAATATTCAACATCAGTTTGTTGTTCAACTTAGTACTGGAGAGTGCTCAATGCATTATTCTATGATTTTCATGGTTTTAAACACTGGAATTGGTTGCGTATGGATTCAGAATTGCTTGTTTCCATATACAGGGTTTGACATCTTCAGGATATTTGCTAGCTATTGGAGATGACAACCAAATGTGCGAGCTCCATCCCGATGGAAATAGGTGAAGTATTTGAATTGACTCCCATTCTTGATTCAGTGAAATGACTAGATGGTGTGCTATTATTTTTTGCAACTGTTCGATACAATTTGAGATATGGGCTGCAAGAGTATGACATCTGTCTGTAGCATGTGGATTGTGTTTCAAAAGTAAGCCTCGAAGACTGAGAGAGTTCATTTTGTTATAGAGAAAAATGAACTTGATATATGTATACCATTTGCCCCAACGTGGAAGTTCAAACAACAAATAGGAAAATTAGATATTGTATCTCAGGCTTTCAGCCGAAATCTGGTCCACAGTCTAAAATATTTTCCTTCCTTTGGGTACTGTAGTTAGATACTTGGAAAATGGGAAAGATCTGTCATAATAACTAAACTAAAATTTGATTATTTACAAAATGGGGAATTATAATGGATGGCAAATAATTTGTCCATATTTACAAATATGACACAAAAAATAAGATTTTGTAAATATAACAATTTTGTAGGGCGAACATCTCTCGGTGTATTAGTGTATATCAATAGTGGTAGACGTTTGTTCATTGATGATGTGCGGGGTAGAGATATGTTGACAAGCCTTTTCAAAAGTTGTACCATATTTGCAAATTTTTTAACTTACGCTAGATTTGCTATTATTTTAAGATAGCTTACTATGTATGCAACTGCCTTTATCATAGAATTGATTCCAAATTTACAAATGACTTGAGAAACAGTGGTCTGTAAAGTTAACGTCTTCTATGGTAAGTGCTTTATGATCAATCATAATGATCGTGAAGTGACTGCCCTGTTGCCCAGTCAATAAATAGTGTAGTATCTGGTGTACTCAGACGAAAATTTTAATTCTGATTTATTGCTTTTAAGTCCTTTTGAACTTAGCTGGAAGTAATGTCTACATGCCCTGTTTCTCCATTGCATGCATCAGCTCACAATTCTAAGTGTTTGACAAATTTGACTGTTTAAATTCTTCTTCAAATGCAATGATTGTAGAGGGCTGAGTTTAGAAGGCTAAAAAGAAAAAGTGATCTGATCTTAAATCTGATGATTATGCCATCTTCCTGTTGTTCTACAGTTTGGACTTTTTCAAAGGACTGGTCAAGAGCAAACTGGAGTGAGAGTACTGCTTTTTCACTTTTCAACAGGTGGCTGGCTATGAGCTGTATGGAATGAAATCATGTGCAATAAGAAGAACGCATATGCTCTCTTTTATTTTTGGCTAACAATTCTCTCTGTTTCTATTTATTGTGGAGGAAAGAAAGAGGGACGTCTTACTTTTTATGTTTAAACAATGAGATCTCTACTGAACTTGTAAATATTATTTATCTTTAAACTTACTCAGGAGGGTCCAGGTTCAGAACATGCTATATTTTTGTATCATCCGAATGAACGTGAAGGAATTCCGAGTGGGACAATTTGCACTGGATTAAAGCTGTCCCGGCCACAATTGGTATAATCAGTCAGTCAGCAGTCTTTTGTTAGAAACTTATAAATTCTCTGCCACTTTATTGCCAGCTGTTGAGCTTGAAACTGAAACCCCGTTATGACAGAAAGGTGTTGTTTTGTAACGATACGTTGTGACGGAGAAGTGATACAACTAATTTGAACTTTACAAAAGGGCAAAAGATTCCTGTGACGAGGCGCCATGTCAGACCCAGAAACTGGTATGTCTTCTCTTTCCTTGCGGCCGTTTGGGCTTTTTGTTTAAGGTTCACTATCATAAGAGAGAAAGGGCTTGGCTAGCCACATGCAGAACAGTAGATGGATTGAATGATGGAAAAGTTAAACTAAAGTTTGGTCTCCAAGTTAGTGTCTATTTAGTATCCTATATTTTTTTAAAAGATTATAATAGATCTCTAAACTTTCAATTGTGTCTAATAAACCCATGTCGTTAACTCCGACAGTTCAACACGCACCTAACATGCTTATCGTATTGCTTAAAGATGCTGTGCTGAGTCCGATTTCGGGAAGCTATAAGCATTACACTAATGAAATTAACGA
Organism: Momordica charantia; assembly: GCF_001995035.1. Next base: position 939,880 of record NW_019104505.1, read on the forward strand.
CACAAAATTATTAGACACAAAATTGAAAGTTAAGGAACTTGTCAGATTTTTTCAAATATAGAGCTCAAGGACCATTAGTTTGGGGACTGAACTTATCATTTGACCATTAGAAAACGAGCTTTATATGGCTAACAGTAGTGGAGTGGGGGCCATGTAGGGACCGAGTGCGCTGTGTGTGTGTCTGTGGTGTGGAGTTGAGGTTAACAAAAGCTGCAAAAGGGGGAAGCCAGCAACTGGGAAACTGGGTTTGTGTTCAGCTTATGTGCCCCTCATAATGACCCCATAGTAATTCCCAAGTCCTGAGTTTGCCGCTGTTGCAGCCTTTGTCTGTCTTCGGCTCTGTCTTATAATCTGCTCAATGATGCGTTAGGTGTAAGACATCCTTATAATTGTATAGTGTCGCCACCTCTAACAAAAAATCCATTACGTCTCATTATGTTGTCGTTTTGGGGTGTCTCAGTATGGTGTGCAACGCAATGTTGTTGTAAAGTCACAATAAGCTGTCGCTCGCTGCATTGTATTAGTGGTTTCTTTGATTTCTTATGGTTCTGAACTCTATTCAGGTYGTTACAATTACAACTTTCATACTTTGGATCTTTATCATTCAACGTTCACATTCTACGTATCGTGAATTCTTAGGTTACTTGTTCTTTTATATGGTATTAGAGATTGAATTTTTATCTAAATTTTTTGATCCAACGCTGGTAAGTTTTGGTCAGTAGGTCGAACTGAAATGCCAATGTAAGGATTAAAAAGTTCATGGGCTTATTAGATTTTTATAAGTACACTTGAAAATCCTATTAGTAAAATTTTAAAATATAAAAACTAAATAGACGTGGGAAAAGAGAGAGTAGTTGCTCAGAGTCAAAAAGACGGGTGGCGAATGAGAATGAGAATCTAAGTGAAAAAGCAAAAAGGGGAAGTGGGGAAGGATGAGTGATGAGGAAATGGTTAAAGGGAAATGAGGATCAGATGGAAAGAATTATTCACATTGCAAAATAACTAACTTCCTTACTTCCACAAAAAGAAGAGAAAATAGAAAGAGAAGGCAGGCTGTTGATTAGTCAAAGATACTTCCCATAATCTCAAGTGGACCTAACGAAGATTCGAAATTAATGTCAAAACGCTCATCACGCGCCGAAAAGATGACCATTTGCAAACTTACAAACAAAACAAAACACCTCGATAACATAAACAAATAAACACCTTTAAAAAAAAAAAAACTTATTTAGAGTTGTGTTTTAATTTTTAGTCCTCGTATACTCTCGAAAATTTAACGTTAAAATTGACTCATTGAAGTAAGAAAGACATTGGATACTAATTTAATCTTTTGTAGTTGTTTTTTTTTTAATATGATGTGTGGGTGAAGATTTGAACTCACAATCTCTTGGTTAGAGATATATGTCAATTACTGCTAGCTATGCTCGTTTTGGCAATCGTTTGTAGTTGTTTATTGAGCCATCATTAGATCTCTTTGAATTTTCCTTTAATACATTAGTTAAATTATAAAGATAAGATTGAAAAACGTCTTTTCTTTAAAAATTGTTATGACTGAAGGAATTTTCAGTCGAAATCTTTGTTGTAATTCTTATCCTAATTATCCTCATACCTTTCCTTTCCTGCGTTTATATCGCCTACTCTGTCGGCAACAAAACTCAAAAGATGCTTTTGAATTCGAATTTCCATTCCTAATCACATGCTAAATTTTTTTACCCACGCAAGATTTGAAATAGATATACTGCAAAACAAGGGCTGTTTTAAATACTAGATATATTGAAAAGGTGGGGGGAAAAGAACAGTAGTAATGTGAGTGTGAAGAGTGGAAAAGTGAAAATTTGGAGGAAAAAAATGAGTAAGTTTGGGGAAGGCTTTTTCTTTTTGTCATTTCAAAGTGCAATGTTTTAGAAGGTAGAGGGGAGACAGTGGCAGTGGTGCATGAAAATTATCCCCCTTTTTTCTTTGTCTCCGTCTTTAATTTTTGTCTTTTTTATTTGAATTTCTTTGGATTTTGTAAAAAAGTTGAGAGTCAAAAAAGAATAGATTGGATTTGATGATCTTCCCCTCCCTCTAATCATTGGGATTGCTATGAAGTAATGATTCCTTTGTTGATATGAGACTTCCATCAACTCTCTTTGTAAACCCTAAATCCCTTCTCTCTCTCTCTCTCTCCATTATTTTATTAATTAAATATTATATACATGCCCTATACTTTCTAGTTTCTATTTGACATTTTATTTATATATATATAAAAAAAAAGTTTCAAAATTTCTCTTTATAACTAAGCTAATCTCTTTTTTTCCCCAAAGACCAACTATTGAATTAAATCAGCAAAAATTTAGCAACATAGCTTTTAGGAGGCATCTAGAAAAACCTCCCAATTTTAACTACGAAGACATTTCAAACTTGTTATAGTACCTATTAAGACTTGTTCAACAAAATTATAAAAGACGAGATAGCATTGGTTCTAGCTTCCAATTATATAGATGAGGTCGGTTTCAAATTTATTTTCATGAGTGGGTTTTTTCTAGATCAAAATAGGTGGTGTGTCTCTTATATTGTTTATTATTTGCTGTTCATATTTTTGTTCCCTTGTTGTTTTTATCTCAGATCGTGAGATCCATTATTTTTTTGGCAGTATATATAACTTTTGTCAAAATAATAAAAATAATAATAATACACCCATTCGGCTTGTAGCTCGTGAAGTTCTTTGGCTTTACATCTTGTGAAGTTCTTCGACTTTGCAGCTTGTTGAAGTTCTTCGACTTTGCAGCTTGATGAAAATTTTGCAGCTTGAATAACTCTTCGCCAAGCAACTACCTATCCACGAATTCTCAACAAATTTAAAAAAAAAAAAAATCAATCAATCATTCTATAGAAGATATTAAAACCTTATAGTTAAATTTGAATCGATAAACTAAAATAAATGGGTTAAAAATAAAATTTATAAACTATATAAAATTTCATAGTTTAAGAATTAAGTCATTATGATTCTCGAAGCTTGGCTAAAGCGAAGCGCTTACCAAGCGCGAAGGAAAGGGCCTTCGCCACTTGMGCCGTATGCGGGGGAACTCGCACGTGCAGTTCGTACGGGGGGAGAGCTAGTAGGAGCCATCCTATCCCAATAGCGTATATTTGGAGCTCAATATGAAATCCTATTTTCTTGGAAGACCCGTTCGGATAAGGGAAAACTCCAGAGATTGCTTCGAAGTAAGATCCTTGTGTTGACCCTTTCCTGAACCAGAACCRGGGTGAGAGGAAAAGGGGATCAAAATGTCCCATCAATAAAGTGAGGGCTTTCCGGACCTTCCCCACCCCCCTTTCCATTCTTCCTTCCCCTCTCATTCCCCCTTTTTCAATAAAGAAGCCCCGCTCCCTAGCTCATTTAATTTTTCCAAATTCATCCTTCTTAAATTATAAAATGAAAATTTTCAATTGATTAATGCATATATCTTTGACCAAAAAGCCACGTATTCAAACTCTTACTTCCACAATATTGTTGGACTAAAAAACTATAAAATAAAATTTTGTTTGTCTTATAGGGTTTTTTCGCTCAAAAGTTTAAATTAATTCATATATAATAAAGATCTATATTAAATTGTAGGCTTAAATCTATTTTTACATATGAAACTCTAGGTTTATCATATTTTAGTCTTTAGGATATAAAAATATCCATATTTTAGTATTTTAAAATAACATAAAAACATTAATCTTTTTAATTGTTATTATTTTGCTATCTAATATATGTATATATATATATTTTTGAAAAGTTTTCTATGCTCTTGTTTCTGCCCATCTCAATACCTACATGAACTCCTCGTTGGTTCTAATCATGTCTATATATGTGTAGAGGGAAACTATATCGATATGTTGATATAACAATTAACAAAAAAAATAATGGTGAAAATTAAAATGACTATTGAAATTCAAGGATTAAAATAGAGAGTTTGATGGTTTAAGAATCAAAGAAAATAAATATAAAAATTTATAAGCAAAATTGAACATTTGTATCGTTTCTAGATTAAATGGTAATAAATCAAAAGTTTGAACTCATAACCTTCTGATCAGAGATAGATACCTTAACCATTTGATCTACGTTCAATTTGGCAAAATTATAAACCAAAAGTTCAGGATTAAAATAGAGTTTAAAACTAAATTACATAGTTGTGTAATGTGTGTGTATATATATATATTTTTTAATTAATTAGAAAGGATTATGGTTTAAAAGGAGAAAAAAGTGGAGGGGCGATAATGAATGAGAGGAGGCCACGTGGAGTTGTGAAGTGTGAAAGTAAAAAAGGAAATGTCCGTGATCCAATCTGCGCCGATGGAGTGCCCCTATCATCTTTCTGTTTTTCTACTTTCCGTGTCCGCCCGTCCACCGAAAGTGACGTCACACACCCCTTCCAATCACGTGCTCCCTTTTTATGCCGCATGTGACCGCATCTTTCTTATTTTTTTTTTATTTTTTTTTTATTTTTATTGGTTACCCTCACTTTTTTCGTTTTTCCAGCCAACTCTCCTCCCACAAGCCACGTGTACATAATATATTGGTTCTTTTCTTTTTCCTATCTTAGAATATTATATTGCAGTTTTCTTTTTTTCTGTTTCTTTTGCAAGTTGACATATACGTATATGTGGAAATTTGAACTTTTTCTTTTGATTGAGAATATGTCTTTTAACTTAAATCGTCAGATTGTTATATTCAGATTAGAGTCAATGTATCCGTTAACATATCGACACGTCTATGTGTCAATGAATCTGACATCAATATGAGGAATGAATCGACATTTTCATATAAAAAAATATCAACAAAGATCATTAATATGGACGTACTATGATTTTAATAATTTTTAAGTTATTTAAAAAAATATGAATTGTTTGTTTGTTATTGTTCTTTTTTTATAAAATTTCCGGAAATATTTATCGGCATCAACATTTTATTGACACTCCCATAAAATTGAGATCTCTACATCCTCGTCAATATCAACATTAAAAACTTTGGTTAGACTATAAATTTCATTCTTGAATTTTAGGCTAAAGAATGTCCAATTGTCATCGAAAAAGTGTTGGATGGTTTTAAGCTTTTAATTTATGACATTTTTGGTTGAAAATATGTGTATTAATCCATTGAGGTTAGACTCAAGTTGGCTCTAATTTTGTGTCGTTTTTTTTTTTCCAAGTACAACAAGTGGGGGTGGGGATTAAAACTCACGACCTCTTGAAGATGTTAATTACTATTAAGCTTATGTGGATTGTCTAATAGGTTATTTGAAGTTTAAATATTGCATTTAATAGTTTCCTCAATGCTCAGTCTGTGTCGAGTAGGTTTTAGGTCAAAGTCTTAGTAGGTTTGTGAATTTAAAAAATGACGAACAATTTATGGGCCTATAAAAAAATAAAAGTTTAGGGTACTTTTTAAAAAGTTTAAAGACTTCAAGTTTAAAGTTTTATAACACTTAAATATTGAAACTTCGTATAATTCTATAAAAGTTTACATACTAAATTTGTAATTTACCTTTTTATAGAAATAAATTTATAATTTAATTTAAAAATGTATCTTATTACAATTTAATAACTAAAGTTTTAAAAAATTCAACGGTAGTCTCTTGAGTGACAGAAAAATCTCAATGATCTTTATTCATAAAATGATTTAGGTAAATATTTACCGTTTTAAATGCTCAAATTTCTTTTATAGCAACATTCCTTTTAATCTTTAATCTCATTTCATTCTCCTTTGACTTTTAAAATGCTTTTGCCTTATCTTTTTTCGATTTATATGTATATATTTTTTAACACTCGAAAAACTATATTTTAACTATTAATAAATCAAAAAGTACGATTAATTAATAAAAGTTAAATTTAAATGGTAAGTTTTATGAACGACTTCTAGATAAGTGAGAGATGTCTTGATCAATTGAACTATACTATACATCGTATTATATATTAGTCTTATTTTGAATAATATTTAATTTTAAGCTTTTCAATTATACAATAAGTACTAAAGGTTAGTGGGGAATATTTTTGTCAATTGATTGAGACTTTAAAACATTGATTTTTTTTTTCCTTAAAGATAAGTTAACAACATATAAATTTTCCATCTGGTGGGGTTGGAAGTAACATTCAAATTAATTATGATCCCTCCATTGATAGTGATAAATTCCAAATTATATATAGACAATTTGATTTCATTCCTATGTGGCTTTCCATTATTATAGGCACCGATCAATGTGAGTAGGTTTATAATAGAGTAAACATGATTAGTATTTTTTATTTGCTTTTTGATCATGATCTTCAAAAGATTCTCACAATATTAGATATTGTGGGATGGAAATATTTGACACATTTCAACAATAAATTTTTATTTAGGAATATCAATTAATTCCATATATTCAACTAGTTTAATAATTATGAGTTCTTTCATACTATCAACCTCAAAATATAGAAAGATTTTGAGAGGTTTAAAGAAAATGAAAAAGTTGATAAAGTAACGTTTGTATCAATACAAGAATGAATGTTTAATACTTAAGAAACGAAGTCGTACTCGCTTGGTTACCTCCTCAAAGATTAGAAGTTTCAATCATCTCACTCTCTTGTTGAAAAAAAAAAGTTGTTTGGTAAAATTTTTGTTTTTTATTTCGTGTTTCTTGTTTAAACATTAGGTATTTAATAATTATTGGTCTCGTTTCTCAGTACTTCCAAATTGTATAAAAAACTAATTTATTTTTGGTTCTTGTTTCTAGTTTTAAATATAAATAAAAGCATTGTTTTATTTTTTTTCTTCACAAAAGTAAAACACAACTCTTTTTTTATCTCTCCCACCCGAAATCCTAGTTCAAACTATATCAATGATCTCCTCGTACAAATTTGCAATTCTTTGTATGAGCTAATTGATTCCTTCTCCTCCTACCAAATTTATGTAATATTCACCCAACCCATAAAATATTTTTAGTTTATGTGAAAATCACCTTCACTCTTTAATTTTCCTTCAAAAATTGTTCAAAACTTAATATTATGGTTTAATGCGGAGGAGGAGAAGGAATCAATTAGCTGACACATGGAATTGCGTGAGATGCGTATATGTATTTCAATTATATAAGAATAACATCAATTTATAGAATCTTTTGAGTTGAACAGCCGTATCAGTTGAATATTCAAACCTCAAACTTTTAAATCAAGAATCTATATATATTAACTAATTGAGATATGTTCAGTTTGACATCAATTTTTTGAATCTATATTACAATACTCTTGAAAGATGAAGCTTCTAGATCGCTATTTGAATTAATTTTAAATTCATAATAGCTAATGGAGAATATTTGGTTCACGCTCGTATATGTCATGACCACCCTTGAATGTTTGACAAATGTAAAAATATAAACATATATATATATAATTGTTTAAAAAAATAATGAGTTGTTCAATGGTGGTGAAGACCACAAAGTCTTGCACCAAAATATTTTCCCTATCTAATTAATCTTTGAAGATTTTCTAACTTTGATCTTTAATTTTTAAAATTTTAAAATTTGTGAAATTCTCATCGAAGTCCTTCATAATAAAAGATGTAAAAAAGTTGTTTTTTTTTTAAACAGTAAAAAAGTTGTTAATAGAAAGGAGTTGTATCATTAAATTATTGTTTTATTAACGTATTAGATACGTGGACATGCCACTTAGACTAGGATAACGAGTGAATCTTACTTTTGTTGATGGACAAGTAGTAGCAATCTAATTAAATTTTAGTGATATTAAAGACCTAATTGTAAATTTCTTTATACGTTACAATAAAATTGAGAACTTTAAAAGATTAAGTCTATATTATTTGCTATTGATTGGAAGGCCTCAAAAGTGATGTAATGGGTAAAACTGATTGTTATTAATTGATCGTATTATTATACCTAAATCATAACATATAATTTAATATTAATTTACTAAATACAGTGACCTAATTTTTTCATTTTTTACACTAAAATTGTCCAACAAGAATTTACTTTTATATTATAGTATTTTTTCTTTTTTGTACAATAGATAGATTATAATAAAAAAATAAGACTAATTATTTAAGAGTGTGTTTTTGAAGGAAGGTGATTTTGAAAAAGAGATTTAAGTATAATTGATTTTTCAAAACCACCTTAAAAATTACTTTAAAATGATTTTTTTTATGATCCAGGAGTTGGTGGCTCTTTTGGAGTCATCGTTTGAAAGTTGCGCCTGATGTGACTTGAACCAAAAACTTCAAGGTTATTTTTTAAGGTCCCGAGCCATCCAAGCTATCCCTTTCCGACTTTTTAAAGTGATTTTAAACTTTCCTAAAATCAATTTTCTAATTCACCAAACAAGAAAAGGAGTGGAGTGATTTAGATGATGACAAAAATAATTTTACCCTTGACAAACTATAGCAAATTCGAAACTAAGGTTAAATAACCAAATTAAAGATTACATAAAATATTAATAATAACAAAAGGAATAAGGGATATACGGAGGGAAATTCCGAAAGGTTTAATGCGCATTTGAAAGATGGGATATTCGTGTTGTAGCTTTGGTCGTATGTTTCCATCGTTTTCGTTTTCCGATCATTTTTTAATCGACGCATATATGAGAACGAGCTTTGTGGTGGGAGGTGGTGGATTCACACCACGTGTAATCAAATTAACTTTTCAAATTTATTTATTATGAATTAGGTGGCAAAGGATACATTAATTTATAATTTTGAACTTTGAATTATGCTAATTTTATTTTTAACGTGGTGTTTATTTGAAGTTTGCCTGCTTTAATTGTATTGTCGACTCTTGTAGAGTTCCTAGAGTTTTATTGATTTTTTTGTTCTTTTTGTTATGAGTTTTTTCTTTTTTAAATTTATTTTTGCAACATACTGGACCTTTGTAATAAAAAGAAAATATATTTGATACTCAATTTTTTGACATTTGAATGAGGTATTCAGCGAGTTGAACAAATTTGAAAGATTTAACTTGAACAACTGAGTAATTTTTTCTTCTTTTTTGGCATTGTCCATCTTTTTCTTTCACTAGCAGAAAAACCTACAATTCAAACTTAATTATCTACTGATTTGTTTAACCAACCTATCTCAATTGCAATAAAAGCATAATTCAAAGTCGTAAATGCAACGGTTACTTTTTCTTTAAAGTCTAAAGACAGAGAGGACACAAAGTATACATTAAAAAAAATGTAATGCAGCATTCTTTAAAAGTAAATTATGGGTATTAATCAAGTTATTATTATAAGGTGATTATAAAAAGGAAGAATTGAAAGAGGAGTGGAGAAAGGCAAAAGGAAATTGGGGGGAAAACGAGGAGACGACTGGTTTGATTTGATGAGAATGTGGATTTTCCATTTTTAATAACATAAAAACAAACGGGAAAAGTAGGCAGATTTAGAATTTGCAACGCCATGATTGTCCTTTGTTCGAAAAATTGGTGGTCAAAAATTAAAATGGGTGGCTTTCAATTAATAGACGGTTTGATTTGACTTCATTTATTTTCTTTTTCTTTTTCCTACTTTTCATTTGCAATCTCTAAAAGTGATCCCAAAAAAGTGCGAGCTAATCATGCGACCCCCTATAATGTTCCAATATATTTCCATAATCAAGAATAACATCATCATAATTTCATTCAAATATTAGACCTGTCATTCTTTAATAGTCTAATTATCGTCAATCTGTACTAAAAAAAAACCCTAAATCCGAACGTGCCCTAATCTTTTAGGGTATGCTATTCTATTCTACTCAAATATTAACTTTTATTTATACAATTTTTTTTATTGGATTAGTCAAACAGAACCACAATCCAATTAATATTTTTACTGCACATTATCATTCTCAATTGTACTGTAATATTTTTACTGGATTAGTCGAACAGAATCCCAATCATACTTTGGACAAAACGAATGGATAGATCACTTAATAAATCGAAACTTAATCAAGAGAGAAAAATGATCACTTAAATAGATACTTATCTAAGATTGAAAATTCAATCTCAAATATAATTTAATTGGATAATGTATAAATAATTTCTTTAATTGATTCGACTTTCAATTTTTTATTAAGAAGGTTGGATGATAATTCAAACTTCCAGTATTTAGACTAATTGAGATATGCTTACGTCTACTTAAATAATATTAGTTTATACATATAGCGCATCTTTTTGTGATGCACTCTCATGCACTCCATCTCTCTTTTACATGTCATTCTTTTTACATATATTATTTGAAGTTTGAGAACTTGGTTTCAAACCATAAACTAATCCCGTATTATATGTTAGAAAGCTTATAAGAAGAGAGATTATATATATATATTATATTTTTTTTAAGAAAATAGTTGAAATCGTCTAACGTCTTAAATTATTTTCAAAAGATAATTTATAATATTACCATATTTTATATAATTCAATATTATGGTTGACATTTTTGTCCATGGTTATGGCCGCTGGGCTTGTTTACGTTGAAATAGTATTGGTCGGTGAAATGATCGAGAGAAATCTTTTTATTTTATTTAATATTATCTAGAAAAACAAACCCACTTTAGTTCATATAAGCCACCTTTATGATTCTCAGGTATTTTACTTTTAATTATTTATTATTGATTACTATCGTAGCCTCGACGATTGGAATAATTCCAACTTTGAGACCAAATGCTAATTGAAATCTTTACATGCACATAACACGTTCAAGAAACTTCTGCTTAAAATAAAATTTTTTAGATTCATATATTAAAAAATGTTATATTAAAGTCGACTTAAGTAAGATCGATCAAGTGGTAAGACATTACTACCAGCCGCTTGAACATATCTCAACAAATTAACGCATTGTTTCTCTAACCAAAATGTTGTGAGTTTGAATCCATCTCCATATGTTATTGAATAAAAAAAAATAACCTACCACTGCCTATTCTCTATTAAAAAAAATGTTATAATATTCAATAGTACTTCATTAACACGTACGTATACAATGATTGAAAAAATAAATTATCTTTTAAGTGTATATATAGAATGTTGTTAAAAAAAGTATATAAAGATAGAACCTCATATATACAAAATGTCGTTTAAATAAAGTATCTCCACAATGGTTGTTCATGATTTTGCTTTTAGTTTCACTCGAAAGATCTCATACTAATAAAGATAATTTTGTTTGCGTCTTTGTTTGCACTCCTTATCGACCCAACAAAAAGTAAAGAGATATTTTAAACTTTCAATACATGATTAATAACCTTAAATAATACATTAAGTCAATGGAGCTATACTCAGTTTTAACTCTATAGAGTTGTGATATCTACGCCATAGAACAAATTAAACCCTCCACAAGATAAAAAACGTCATATTCCTAAACAATTTTAAAAGAGAGAAAAGGAAAGAAAAACGAAATTCACATTTTTGTTTACCCTCGTGGAAATTAAGGAGAGAATTGGATGGTATAGTCATAATATGAAACAGTAAACACACATGGTACATGTATTCTGATTTTATAACGTTTCTCCACAGTCGACGCCACATGTACGTACAGTGGAAAAAGGGTGGCGCCGCCACCACCAGCCGCACCTTTAAGACGATGGATGGATATGGGTGCTGCATGTTGCAACTGTATTTTCTTCGCCACGCATGCACCCAACCAAACTAAATATATAAATTAATAAAAAGGCGCACATGCTTCTTTATTTATTTTGCTAGCCATGCCATAAAAAATAATTCAACTTTAAACTTCACTTTCTTTCATTGAAAAAAAAAATTATGCATATAATTTTACTCTAAATTTTCAATTTTATTTTACTTTAAATTTGGATAAGTACTACAACTTTTACTTTAAATTTAAAAAAAATGTTGCAATGTCATTATGGGAGCAAAAACTTTCATTCAGGTCCGAGAGTAGACGGATGAGTGACTCCTTGAGGGGAGGCTCGGTGGTACTCTGTTCGAGAGGAGGATAATTGGGTTTGTGAGATGATTGCAAACAAAGTCCCACCTTGGCTAAGGAAGAGAATGATCATGGATATATAAGGGAGGACAATTATCTCCATTGATATGAGATTTTTTAGGTGGAATCAAAGCAAAGCTATGAGGGCTCTACATACGTTTCCTACCATTATTGGCTTAAGCCACTTTTGACTCACGGTAGAAGGGATAAGCCTGATTTTTTGGACGGACGTTTCCGTGCACGAACAAAACATTTACCTTTTCATATGTTTTTGTCTAAGAAATAACCATAAAATAAAATAAGCATTCGCATAAAACATATGACCCTAGTTTGTATTTTTGAAAAGGTGAAATTTGCCTAGTTTATTCCATGTCAATTTTGTACAAAATTAAATTTTCAATAAAATTAAAAAGCTCTTTGGAATGTCTATATTGATTTTTGATAAAATGAGATGAATAAGCATAAAGAATATAATTACAATATTTTTTCGAAGCTTTAAAGATTAAATTTGATTAAATTGAGAGTATTTAGTTGTAAAAGTGGATTTATTCATTTATTTATATTGGTTAGTTTGGGGCCTACGGCTGAGCGGTATTTCACTGTTGAAAATGAGTTGGCTCACTTCAGGCTCTGCAACGGTACAGTAGAGAATATTCATACACAAAACTTGGAATTACGTGTACGTGTCGGCACCCCATTGGACCTTAACCGTAGATCTTCGACCGCCAGACCCACCCCGTACTGGCTTCCCTTCCAGTTCCCGCGTACTTGCTTACTCTCAACCACGTTCTCAATTTCCACGTAACGCCTTCCTTTGCAAAAACAGTTTCCACTCAACGGATTTTCTCTTCCCCCGTTGCGCTTTCCACGTCGCACTCCTCCCTTTTCTTTCCCTTTTTCTATTTTTTTAATTCCCAATATTTTTTTCTTCTAATAATTTAATTATATATTTTTTCTTTTTTGAGACAGAATTATATATTCTTCATTAAATTATAAATTTTGTTTTATTTATTTAAATCATTGAAATTGTGAGAATCAAATCATCGACTTTTGAAATGTTAATAAATAAGATATTTATTGAGTTACGCTTGTAATGACTAAAAAATTTGTACTTAAACTTATGAAGTTACGATTCAAAAATTTCGAAATAAATGGTGTTAATGATAATGATTCAAAATAAGCATGGTTAAAAATTACACTTTTATATTATTTTTAAGAAAATATCATCTCATTGTTTTGGCTCTAAATTGGGTAAAAAAAGATTATTTATCTATATTTTAATTTTTAAATGATAAGTACACCTAATTTATATTTAGAAAAGTGTTGTCTTTAATAAATGAGTTGGCCACCATTAATTGGTTTAAATTCTCCCACTTGGAGGTACGTTTTTCTTAAGGGTGGGTAAAAGCTACATCTATGGTAATATTAAATTAATTAAATTGACTTCTTTTAGTATAAATTAAATTGACTTGCTAACAATTCCAATCTCCTGTTAAAACTAAATTAATTAAATTAACTTAAAAAAGAGAAGCTTGAAATTTTCTCTTGTATCCTAGTTTATAAAATACATCGTAAAACAATATGATTACCCTATATCGACCCAAAACTAGTTGAATTGATCAATACATATCAACCTAAAAGTTTACTTGGTCAAATACATTTTAATCTTCATGCTCAAATCCCTACATTTGTCTAAGTATATATATAAAAGAATGATTTGCCACAGCTGTCGATACTAAATTCTATTGAAGTATCGAAGATCAAAAGCTACAAAGGAGTGAGTTTTGCAAGGGAAGACCTGTAAAGAAGGAACAAACACTCTGAAGCTCAAGTCAATCCCAATCCGAACTGTATAGGTCAGCGTCAGACAAAATTATGTACTTGATATGAAGGAGTGAGCTCCTTTTTATAATAGGCGAATGGTGAGAAACAAGACCGTTATGGCGTTCTGACAGGTAGTTACAATTCTCGATCCATAGGTTAGCAAGRTCGTAGGTTGGAAGGGTGCCTTAGCCAAAATCCTTTATTCCTCTTGAGCGACATATAGATCAAACCATAAGTTAAGTCGGTATATATACCTTGTCTACATACTTTGGGGTAGATCTTTCGATTTATTATGAGGGGTCTACGTGGCACACCAGATTTTACCCTCCAACAATAGTAATATTTAGAAAAAAAAGATAATACACATTTTTTTAGTTTAGAAATACAAGTTGAACTAAAAAAATACGTGAGTGTGTATGTATGTACGTATGTATATATATATATATATATATAATACATGCATATGCATTTAAATCTATGCAGTATGATCCGTTTTTCTTATTTTATTTTTAGTTTAGCAATATGTGAGATGGAGTTTCGAACACCCTTTAATCGATAATATATGTCTTAACCAAATTGAGCTATGCAAAGATTGACTAGTGTCGTCATCGTTTCGTTTTGTCCATGCTATAAAACATATTTTAAAACTTTTTAAACGTGCTCTTAAACAATTATTACCTCTGTCAACATGAGTATAACTCAGCAATTAAAGTACCTTACTTTTTCTTTGAGGTTAGAGATCCAATTTCACATCCGCACTTTGATGTATTATTATTATTTTTTTAAAATGCCCATCAATTTATTTAACATATTTCTTGTAAAAAAATGATTTAACATATTTATGACTATTAAGTTAATTCATTTTTCTTTTTCCTTTAGTGAAATGGCAATGGAGAGTTTACTTTTCTTAGATCAATAGCAGTATGAGGGTTGGAATTTCGAACTCCGACCTTCTCATTAAAATTATATGCTTTAATCATTATAACTATCGAAAGTATCACTGTAGATCAGACTTATTTTTTTATTCTATTTTGTGTTCAACAACCAAAATGATTTCCCTCTAAACAAAAAATAATATTTCATTTGTTGAAAAAAAAAACAATATCTGAGATGTTATATTAATTTTTTTAATTCATTATTTAATATGAATTTATACTAGATTACATCCATATTTTTTCCTTTAAATCGGAATGAGAACTGAAAAAAAAAATAAAAATAACATTTTCCTCTCGAGTGAATTTTATAGTGCAATCGATTCATCGAGTCAAACTGTTTTATTTTTAAAAAGATTAAATACTTTTTCTTAAATCGTCTTATTATTTTATTTTAATTTAAATGAAATACATTTGATAGTTCTTTATTTTGAAATTTTGATTAGGCAAGTCCCGTTCAATAATAATATGGTTTTATATTTTTTAAAATCTCAGGAAAATTATTAGACATCAATTTTACTGGTTTAGTTTTTCACTCTTTTAAATTACTCACGATATATAAATCAAATAAAAACAAAAACAAAATTTTGAAATTAACTTTTTTAAATAACAAAATCGAGTTATTATTTCTGAATTATTATAATTATAATTTTAAAAAATAGAAAACAAATAAAAAAATCATTAACCTTGCATGAGTTTTAATCAGGAGTTTAAGAAACTGATAAAATGTAATTTAATTTTATAAAAAAAGGAATCTAAAACCATTAATTCTCGCACTATTTGTATTTTTGTCTTTCTTCCTTTACGTGTAAAAAAACAAAAAGAAAAAAAAAAGAGAGGATAAAAGAAGCAAAATCAATTTCTTTTAAGGAAAAAATTGTTTACTCAAAACTGAGATGTTTCCTTTTTCCTTCACCGACCAATATTTAACGTAAAAAAATAATAACGCGATGGATTTAAATTTCAAAAAAGAAAAGGTGAAAAGTCAAAAAGACCCTTGGAGGGAGTGGGCCGTTCCCGTCAAACCTCCGGGCAGTCCGTCCCCACGTTGTCGATCCTCTCACCCACCTGTATAATTCCCACCAAACCCGCACCGTTCCCCACTCTAATTCCTGCACCCTTCCGCATCCAAACAAAACTCTTAACGCTGGCCTGCCCTTCCCTTTTATTTTTAATTTAATTGAATTTTTTCCCAAGTATTAACCACCCGTCCGGCGTCGTCCCCATATTTAAACTCGGCTGCCCATTTAGTCTCGTCTTCGGCACTCGCCGCGTGTCACGCTCGACTCCATCGCCAGCGGAACGCTTCGCTTCCTCTCTCCGATTGCGTCTTCTCAAAATTCCCATTCCACTCCCATTTTTCAACAACACAAATTATATTAGATTAGATTAGATTAGATTGGATTAGATTGGATTGTTGTTTCTCTGTTTTTGCTCTTCAATTTTTTCATTCTAAAATTGAAATCCGTCCTTCTCGCTGCCTTCGGAGATCTCTCTCTCTCTCTCTCTCTGTAGCGATGGCCATCGGTTGGGGCACCTTCAATATAAGAGGTAATTAGCCAACCGCCTTGTTCGCATCTCACGCGAACCTCGCATCGCCTGGTTTTGGTTTTGGTTTTCACTCTAATATTCTAAATCTTCTGTTTCCACCAACAATTTGGATCAATGAAACGTCCGGCCGACGTCACTATCACTGCCACCGCCACCTGTTCGCCGCCACCGTCATCTTTAGATCCCTCTGTTTGATCCTTCTTGTGTGCTGTTGTTTTTTGTTTTTCTCTTTTTTTTTGCAATTCCCTATGCATTCTTTCTGCTGCGTCTCAACTGTCTCCGACAACTCTCCTTCCTCCAAGCAATCGCCGTATCCGATGCCGGAGCTCCACATATCACCGGCCTCCCCCGCGGTTTCCCTCGCATCCAGATCCGATCCGGCCAATCGAATTTCTCATAATCGGAGTCTCAGTAGTAGCGATGCCGGACGCCTTAGCCAGCGGAGCATTTTTGCAGCTGAGATGGTTGGGCGACATTCGTCCGCTAGGGAGCCTCCCGTTGACGTCAAGATCAACGATATCGTTGGGAACGGTATCTGTGGTATACTCTACAAGTGGGTGAATTACGGTAAAGGTTGGCGTCCACGTTGGTTCGTGCTTCAGGATGGCGTTTTATCATACTATAAGATTCATGGACCCGACAAGATCGTCGTCAATGAGGAAACAGAGAAGGGATGCAAGATCATCGGCGAGGTGTCGATGCGGAGGATTTCGAGGCATAAGAATGGGTTGTCTAATCACCACCACCTGCCCCCACTCAGGCGCAAGCCATTTGGGGAAGTTCATCTCAAGGTCTCGCCAATTTTTTTAACTGCTCCCTCATAATTTGCCCCCAAGTACCATGTCATTCATTGTTCTTCTTCTCGTGATTCTAATTTTCACTCTTTATTTTGAGACGTTGACATTTCGTATCAACATCTTCATTTTTTGTTCCAGTTTGTGTGCATTTGAAGTTTGACTCGTTTGTTTTTTTCATCATTTCTTTTTATAATTGTATTTCAACATCTTCATCCATGCTTAACATTAATTTGGTTAGATTTTATTTGAATCTTCCTTCTGATTCTCTCAAGATTCTAGCCTTCCATGTTAATGGTGAATGAAACTTGAGAAATGATGTCTAGGATGCAGATGTTGCTTTTAAGTTACATTCGTGGCATTTCTTGTTTTCATTCTGGTTCTGTTCTTCAGATGTTTCCATTGGATTGTCTTATAACAGGTTTCTTCAATTCGTGAAAGCCGATCAGATGATAAGAGGTTTTCCATATTCACTGGGACAAAGAGACTTCACTTGCGGGCGGAGACCCGTGAGGATCGTGTGGCATGGATGGAGGCATTGCAGGCAGTGAAAGAATTATTCCCGAGGATGTCAAACAGTGAACTCATGGCACCTATGGACTACTTGTCTGTGTCAACAGAGAAGCTTAGAAAGCGGCTTGCAGAAGAGGGCGTCAGTGAAACAGCCATTCAGGACACTGAAAATATTATGAAGAGTGAGTTTGCTGCATTGCAAGACAAGCTCGTGTTGCTTAGGCAGAAGCAGTGGCAACTTATCGACACACTGCGGCATTTAGAGGTACACTGAAACTGAATCTGGAATTCTCCATATGTATCAAATTCAGAATTGTTTTTTGATTCCTCCTGTTATTGGAACTTTTTCTTGGAGTCTAGTGCCCTTTAATTAAATTACTATGGAGCTTTGGCTTACAGTGTTACTCTGTTTTAGAGATTGTATATATTTTCCCCTTTTAGTGATCTTCTGATTGAATATAAGCAGAATTTGAGTTTGTAACTTTACTCTTTCGTAACTTTGTAAGTACTTTAATTTCTCGACTTCAATAATTAACTGTCATTTTGCTTAAATGGGTTCCACTTCCCACATCATACTATGTTGATTATTGACTCCGTAGAGGAATTTAAATCCATTGCTTTAGTGGACATCTCTTCGTCCAACAATTCTGATTGTGGGTTCGGCATTGGTGCTTGCACCATTACTGATTGTGTAGCAGAGTGATGGCATTTGACTCTATGTAGTAGTAGAGGTTGTCGTGGTTTAATTAGGAATACTTATTCTCCCTGCAATGTTTAATTTGATCCAAACTAAAATATTGTAGTGTGTTTACATTTCTTCATTACACAAGATTAAAATGAAGTCAAATTTCCCACAAAATGCACAAAGTATTTCAAACAGAAAAAACTATAGTTCCCACTGCTCGTATGGTTCCATTTGGTTATATCTAGTTAAGTTTGTCTGCCCTTTCTTGTCTAATTACATTAGTTTTTTTTATTCATAACGTTTCTTAGTTCCTTGGTTGAAATTTATTTACATATTGGGTTGTTTTCATTTTTTATACTAAATATGTCTCCTATCTGTCCAAAATTTGGGATTTGGACACTTTGAAGCACTATTTTGAGCTTGTCTGAGTTCAATTCAGTATTGGAACTTCTGTTTAGAATATTTCTTGAGTTCGACATTCACTCTCTGTTTAAAATAGGGTGTCCATGCTTCCTAGCAGATGACAAGTATATCAAAACTTCTCAGATTTATTCCTTTCTTGACATACCACCTACTTGCTACTCAAATCTAAAACTCTCTGCCCAAGATTTTTTTATTCGGATTCCTGGATTTCTTCATCAAGGATGGTGAAGTTTTCTACTGCTTGCTTTTTGTGCTTTCACTGTGTCGGAAATGGTTTTTTTTTTCTAGAATCTCTTGATTGTTTGCCTGAAGGTTGAAGTTAACCTTGAAAGGTTTTATTAGGATGAAGTTAACCTTTGCATGCACTTCCAAGTTATAAATATAATTATGATATTAAGACAAATCAAATTGTTAAATGTCATTTGGATTGAACCTTACTTCCAAACAGTGTTGTGAGGCTTAACCCAAGCAGACCATTTGCTAAATAGGCACTTCAGTTTTTTTTCCTCACCTGAGCTATTCAATTTTTGTCTTCTCACTTTTGAGCTATTTGCATTTATTATTTAATACATTTACTTATTTCAAGAATTTGATTCTCTAATTTCCATGAATAATTCATTTTTTGTTAGCATTGAGTAGACCTCTAGTCAAATCAATAACAATAGAAGTCCCGATAGAAGTTCACTGACTGACCATCTTAAGGTCAGTCATGTAAAATTATCTAATTCTGCATTTCATTCGACATTTTGTTTTGGTCATCGAACTCTGCTTAAACAACTCTCTATATTGTCTTGTGTAGACAGAAAAAGTTGACTTGGAGAACACAGTAGTTGATGAGAGCCAGAGACAGTCAAATGATCCTCGGGCTCTGTCTGGTATGCTGGAAAAGTATAGTGGTGAGTTTTCATGCTGTGTATCTAAATCTATACAATCCTGCTTTTATTGTTTACTTCATTACTTTTGTATCAGTGTCTTTTGGCCTCGTCATTATTTTTCATAATTATTATTAGAGGAATTTGTCTGGGATTATGAGTTGAGTTAAAGAGATTTTCCTTCGTGTTAATTGCAGCTTTGTTTTTTTACATCTGGCACTTCGTGGTGCTGCTCTGTTTTCTTAAGATATGCTATTATGAAGACGAAATTGGTTTGGCAGAAATTTTTTGAAAACTTACATATGTTTTTGACGGAGCTTAGCCCTAGACTTGGACCTGAATTTGATAGATTGAGGTGAAGTGTAGCCTTGCTGATCTCTCTCATGCAGCACTACGTGTATGAGATCTCATGGATGATAGTGAGATCTTCTAAAGAAAAGGGTATAGACCTACAAGATGACTGGACCGTCAGATTACAGAAACACTGATATGAATTGCTTATTGTTTTTATTCCGGAGAACATGCCTGTTCAGGGGATTACAGAAAAGCATAATCAGCTATAGGGGATGAAGTATTAGCTACACCAACACAGTCCTTGAAGCAATTAAGATATAAATGTCTGTTTACGGATGCCATCTCAATGACTTGTGTGTGCTTTCATTAATGTGAAGAATGGAATTGAAATTTAGCTGTGGCCGTTGAACATATCAGTATCAAGTTCTTAGTTTGTAGGAAGGTGGATGTAAGGGCTGTCTTAATTTTAGGACATAGTAATTCTGAACATGCAGAGATGCATCTGAGCTTCCATGGCCAGAACTTTGAAATTTTCCAACTTCGGGGGAGTTCCATAACGGTGGCTAAACAACTAGAACCCTGTGTAAACTAATTTGGCTCATCCATTATTTATATTCTTACGTATGTTAGGTTATATGATGATAATATTTGCTGTTATTTTTCATCAATTTAAAAATATTAGTTCCTTAAGATCCCAAGTCCGGAACCATTTTTTATATCCTCCCAAAATATTATATCTCATCAATTTTCTCACATAAATTTTTCGTTTTTTGTTTTTTTGTCAATAGTTTCAGGTCCTATTTACAATTTACGCCTGGTTATGTTGAACATTGACTTACAGTTTACAATGTATTTGGCTTTTTACTCAAGATGTGTTTGTGTGCAAGTGCAAGTTCTTTTAGTCTTTGCAAAATATGTCCTATTCTTTTTATCCCTCAAATTTTCTCTGGCTACAGATGCAAGTGCAAGTGTAACTGAATCTGATGATGATAATGAGAGAGTAGATGCTGCAGAGGAAGAAACAGACGATGAAGAAAATACTTTTTTCGACACTCGAGATTTTTTATCATCAAGTTCATTCAAAAGTAATGGATCCGATTACAGGATATCATCTTTTTCTTCTGATGATGAAAGGCTTTCTGCAGTTGATACCGAGGATGAAGTGGATCCATCAATTAGATCTGTTGGAACTAATTATCCTTATGTTAAGCGGCGCAAGAAATTACCTGATCCAGTTGAAAAGGAGAAGAGTGTCAGTCTTTGGTCAATGATTAAAGACAACATTGGAAAAGATCTCACTAAAATTTGTCTACCTGTTTTCTTCAATGAGCCTCTTTCTTCCCTGCAAAAGTGTTTTGAAGATTTAGAGTATTCATACCTCATTGATCGGGCATACGAATATGGTAGAAGGGTAAGTTGATGATCCATGATCCCATGTTATGCATATCTTTCAACATTCTTTTCACTATTTAATTAACAAAGGAGATCTCATGGAAGACGTTGCAAACTCTAGTAATCCAAAAGGAATTTTAGGAACTTTCTGTAAAGTGTAAAAAGAAGGAAACAGTGATTATTTTCCATGCTCCCTAATGATTTATTAGTTCATTTCTTGCCAACTCTTCAGGGTGATAGCCTCATGAGGATTCTTAACGTAGCTGCATTTGCTGTATCTGGGTATGCTTCAACAGAAGGAAGAATTTGCAAACCATTTAACCCACTGTTAGGGGAAACTTATGAGGCTGACTATCCAGATAAAGGCCTCAAGTTTTTCTCGGAGAAGGTACTGTTTTCAGATTTGTTCGTTTGTTTGGGGTAAGAACCAGGGGCCTTAGAAAATGAAAACCATATACAAAAGTTGGTTGGAGAAACGAGAAATGCCCAGAGCTATATCTAGATGCCTAGCAGAAATTAGATAAACATTCTTCAGTTGAAGTTAACATGTAACCTATTAGAAAATGTAATCTTATTTGACATGCTTCGTTTCAGTTTTGCCTTAACTATCTTTAATCTTTTTACATTAACATTTCAACAGTGATTGGGTTATGTAACCGGGTAAGGTGGGAATAAGGGAGGAAATGGGATCACAGTGGTGAGTTAAGATTTTAAAAACAAAAAATTTTAAGAACTTGTGCAGACCAGATTGCTTTGTGGATGTCCTTTTATACTAGTATTTCATAAGAAATTGTCTTAAGTAGTTTGTTTCCAAACCAATTGGGATCGCATGGTTGAGAGAACTTCCATTGGTTATTGATCCACCATCTTTCTTTGATCTTATACAATTCTTCCCATATTCATGCTTTTGGAGTTACTGAAACAAACGTTGAGGATTTTGTTGAATGTATATAGGGAATATTTTTAACATTTTGTTAGACTGCAAGAAGCTGGAAAATCCTAATAAATTTCAAATTTCATGAAAATTTGAAATCTGGAAGGTTAAATATTTTATCGAAATGTATAGTAATGGGTGTAAGTAAAGAAGTAAAATACATTATTGGATTGGTAGGCCATCTTAACTTTTCAAGAGCGTCTGACTTTAATCTCCGGTACTTTCTTATTGGAAGTATAATTTTCCCTCAAAATAGGATTGTTCTTTGTGCTCTCCTGCTAAGAAAAAAACATATTGTTCTACTGTAACATAGTGGGTCTTTCATGGTCACATTATTATGAAATTTTAATTCATTATATAATTTTATTAACTTTTCTTACTTTATTGCTTCATTTATTAGATTCGAATGCATGGATGGCTACATAATCTAGTCCCCACATTTGAATCAAAGAGTGAATGTCTTTGTTGATTATGGCTTTGATCTAAGATATTGCCTCTCAAATGGTATAGATTTTTCTAATTTTGGTTGTTAGGTTAGCCATCATCCAATGGTAGTTGCATGCCACTGTGAGGGTAAAGGGTGGAGATTTTGGGGGGATAGCAATTTGAAGAGCAAATTTTGGGGTCGTTCAATTCAGCTTGATCCTGTTGGTATATTGACTTTAGAATTTGATGATGGAGAAGTCTATCAATGGAGTAAGGTGTTATACCAGTGAAGTGTTTTACATTTTTTAAATCCTTTCTTTTTATTTATTCCATTTTCCATTTAGAGTCTATAATTATTTGGAACTCTACTTTTTTCTTGTAGGTGACAACGTCAATTTACAACCTGATACTGGGAAAGCTGTACTGTGATCATTATGGTACGATGCGTCTACAGGGAAATCGTGAATACTCGTGTAGGCTCAAATTCAAGGAGCAGTCCATTATTGACCGGAATCCACACCAGGTAATTTCCTATAATCTTGTAGGATATGCCTGAAATATATAGGATTGTTATTGTTGAAAAAATTAACAAATCTTTTCTCTTTATTCCGTCAATAGTGTAAATTTTTGCCATCTTCATTTGACCATTGTTTCTATTTACCATGGCATTTCACCATAGGGTTCTTTGTGTTCAACAAGAGGTTGAAATGAGAAAATTAAACGATGCCATGTAAAGTAATAAAAATGTTTCCCAATCGATTGATTTTGAGGATTGTGCTGCGTGTTTCATCAATGATGTAGAAGATATCATCACGAAGTTTATAGAATACTCTTACAAAGTTAGTTAAGGAAGTACACTAATTAATCGTTCCCCATTGGAAAATCTACTGGATGCATTCAGATATAGCAGGGTCTCATTTGTCATGGGCGAAAGCTGAGGTTTTATGTGGCTGTAGTTATTCTAGTTTTAAATTTACTACTCTAAGCTGGCCCATTTTCACATATTTTATTTGCATATTATTCAACTGGTTTTCATATTATAGGAACATGTTCATTCCTAGTGATCGGATGCTTTGATTTGACACAATTCGGTGAAATGGGTTATTATGTGCAGGAGTCGGGAATATGTTACTTTTTGTCAAATTCTTTAGGTTAACAAAACCTGTGCAAGTTTAAAATTAGAATTTCTGACTTGCGACTAGATATTTTATAGATTGTTAAAGTCGACTGAAATTTGAAGTACCATTCTCGTGCAGGTACATGGTATAGTTCAAGATAGAACTGGAAAGACAGTTGCTACATTATTTGGAAAATGGGATGAGAGTATGCATTATGCGAATGGGGACTGTTCTAGGAAGGGAAAAGGATCAGATTCTGTATCTGAAGCCCGCTTACTGTGGAAACGAAGCAAGCCACCAAAATTTTCTACTAGATATAACTTCACGAGCTTTGCTACGACTTTGAATGAGCTGACCCCAGGCTTGAAGGTAATTCTGTAGATTATTTCATTACAGTTTCCTAGTAGGCTTGCATTTTTGTTTGGTGGTAGGAACGGGGCTCAGAAGACCATTTATCCGTTTTAGTTGAAACGTTGGAAATGAGATGATAGTTTAGAATTTCTTTTTTCCCTTTTTTCTGTGTATATTAAATATTTGCGATGGAATGACATGCAACTTGCAACATGTTCTGAGATCAATTTGTTCCCAATATTACTTCAATTTGCAGGAAAAATTACCTCCTACAGATTCGAGGCTCAGACCTGATCAGAGGTATTTAGAAAATGGAGAGTACGAAATGGCTAATTCAGAAAAGTTGCGATTGGAGCAGCGCCAACGGCAGGTATATTATACTTGATTGTTGCATATTTGGTTCTTCTTAACGAGTATGTACAATCCATGTTTGTCTAGAGTGACTTTTTCACATCCTAGCCAAATGTTAGAAGTAGGAAGACTAGTTTCAAGATCTTTGATTGATTGATTGATTTATTTATTTAATTTGGGTGAGATTTGAAAAGTTGTTTGTTGGAGCAATAGAATAAGTTGTGGTATTGTATTTGGTATTCAGGCTCGGAATATGCAAGAACGAGGTTGGAAACCAAGATGGTTCACAATGGATAAGGGAAGCGATACGTATCGCTACATTGGCGGGTATTGGGAAGCCAGAGAGCAGGGAAAATGGGACTCATGCCCTGATATATTCGGTCAGATCCCTACTGATCAGCAACTCGAGTGAGTTGAACAGTTTTTTTGGTTTTTTTGGTTTTCTTTTTTTCTTCTTTTGTTAATTCTTTTTTCAAATATTTTTACCGGATGAGTAGCCAATAGCATGCTCATTCGAGTGGTTATAGTATAGCAACTGCCACTCGATGTGGTTCCAAGTTAAATTAGATTGAAGATGCTGGGCAGCCAAAAACGAAATTAGAAAAGAAGAAAAAAAAAGAGAGAGAGCAGCAGAAATTTGTCAAAGGATCTGGCTGGCATCTCACGTGTTCTTGTTAGATCATTTTGGCTTGCAGCCATTAGGTGGAAACGTATCTTTTTCACAGCAAAGTGTTGAATGAAATCATTTGTAGAATTATTCGGGTACATATATATATATATATATATCTCTCTTTAATGACTTATGAATCATCTCATCTTTCTGATTTCTTCCAGCTGGTATCTCACGGGCCGTTAAATCACAGATTTAGTCATGCCTGAAGTTCTTACAAGTCTTTAACTCTAAATACCATATCTAATTGGTTCTTTAACTTTTAAAAAGTATCTTTTAGATCTTTAGATGTTTAATTTTTATGAAGGAATTGAGGAGTTTCTTCTTGAATTCCTGTAGGGTCTAGTAAGTGTACTATACAAAAAATTATGCAAAATTAAAAAACATATATATTTATCTATATATTACTTAACCACACAGAAATTTAGGAAGAATAGAACAATGCAAGAATTTAAGAGTTTCCTCCCCAATCAGATGATTTTTTGAAGTCCCCACAGATGGGAAACCGTGGAATCAATCCTGAGAGTTGAAGAGTTTGGTCGAGTTGGAAAAGGAAGTGTTATGTGTTGCCACGTAGACGCAGCCTTTCCAAGTTAACCAACAAAACTCCTCAACTCAAAGGGACATTTGGAATAGATAGATAAGATAGATAAAAATAAAAATAATATGCACACCTACACGTCATCATCATATAAAATAAAAATAAAAAATATTGTGAAGGATCAGAAGCAGAAGCATCGGCCAGTCCCCATTTAACATTAACATGAATTGGTTGATTTTATTTCTGATCCTCATGTGAATCCTTCAAACACCCCATTGAGTCACTTGTTTTTAAGGGAAAATTGCAAGAACCATCTTTCAATAAGAGTTGTTACAATCACACCCTCAAACTTTCAATTTATCCAATCATCTCCCTAAACTTACAATCAAACATTTGAATATTGCAAAACGCACCAAGTACCCTCAAAACTATTAAGATTGTAACAATCAAACTCTTGAATTATAGGGATAATTTGGTTATTCAATAATTAGAATAGTAAAATTACCTTGACATTCGAAACTCAGCCAAACCTGACTCCAAAAATTCATTTCTTTGCACGATCTAAATACGACATACCTGAAGCAAATGGGTGCATTATAGTATTGAGGTGTGGAATGAAGTTGAAGTTGAAATTGGTCTGAGAAAAAAAAAATCTAGAGAGGGGGAAATGAGGCCTTAGAGATGAACACGTGACATGTATTAATGTTATTCATAATACAATGTTGTTTTGGGTTTGGTTTGAGGGTGAATTAATGGGTGGATGACTACTCATTACTCATTAGGCCTTCCTTTCCTTTCCTCTTCATTCTTTTTTTATACTTTTCATTTCAAGTTGTGGATCCCAATAATCATATGCTTTTCTCACCACCCATTTTTATACTTTCATTATCTTTCTCAAACCTCACCATTATGAATTGGAAGACTTGCTTGTTCAAACATTTCTCTCCAAAAATTTCCCCAATGTGGAGAAATTATCTCCAAATTATTTATTCATTCATTTGGGGAGAAATTATTCATGAAATCTCTAAGTTTTCGCTAATAGATTTTTCTTAAAAATATATATTTTTTTTCACTAATAGATGGTGTGATTTCTGACTTTTCAAAATTTTCACTTTAGTCTTTCAAATTTTAGAAATAAGTTTAAAAAGTCATTGAGATATATCTTTTTTTTTTGTTAGTGGTAACAAACCTTATCAAACAAACATATTGTCTCTACAAGTATCCTTCTATCAAACAAATATATATTGAACTACTAACTAGCATCGAACCTATGTACCTAATATTGGCTAATATTGGAAGAGCAAATCTTTCTATATTTTCATGATCATATGATACCCTTCACTTCAAACTTAAATTCACATGATTTTACTTTTAGTTTTACTCAAAAAAATATCATACCGATAAGAATATTATCCTTGTTTCTTTCTTAGTACAATATGTGGGATTAGAGTTTGAACACGTGACATTTTAATTAGAAATACATGCTTTAACCAGTTGAAGTAGGATATATTAGCGTTTAATTATATACATAGGATTTTCTCCACTTCTAACGGATATGAAATGTTATAGCATATTGTACATTCCCAGCCCAAAAAGGTTCCAAAAATAAAAATATTAGCATGCCGATGAACTTCACTAATGTGCTCTTGTATTTGGTTAGGTGATTAAATTCCAACGGCACACCACAATAACTCTCTCTGTATATCAATGATATAACATCATCAATTTTACGCATAATCTCATTTCAATTTGGTTTTTACTTTATCCAAAATATCACGTACCAATAAATATATTATCCTGACTTATATATTTATATTTAAGTTTTCTCTACTTCTAACCAATATGAAACGATTATGTTTACCCCTCCAACATATTATCCATTCTCGAACTCGAGGCGGTTCCCTTTTTTTTTCGCCAATAAAGTTTGATGGTGAATGTGGTATTGCTAGGCTTGGTGATGTAAATTATAAGATGCAAATTGATATTAAAAGGGAATAAACAAAGTTAGATATGTAATAAGCCCGAAAAGTGAGATGTCTTCTCATTTTGTCTGTCTCCCAAAACATATTTCCACATAAAAATTGGTCACATGCACCATGGCCATCCATCCCTCACCGACACTCCCTCCATCACCACCCAATCAAAATTCATCAATAACTCTTCCTTTTTCTTTCCTCATTTTCATTCTAACATTTTTCCAATTCCTACTCAAATGTGTTGGTGGAAATTTGGGTTCCTTTGAAACTAATTAAAACTTCGCTTTTCATATGTTTCCCAAAAATATCCTTTTCCAATCCAACAAAATTTTAAAAATATCGCTCCCACTTTCACTTTTTAAACACATCATCCATCTCTTTTGTACTTCTTTTTTTATTTATTTATTTATTTTCCTTTCGATTTTTGAGTTTGTCAAATTACGTACAATTTGAACCCCCATTATAATAATCGAAGATGAACAAGAATTAATGGCTTTGGAACTCTATTGGGTGTTTCTTTTATTTTGACCAAAGTTTTGTCTACTTGTAAATTGAAAGGAAAAGAAAAAGGAACGTACATAAAATCAAAGAGAAAGAAACAACTGACTTTCCGTTGGTCCGGAAGGGGCGGCCACTGCACTAATACACGACATTATCCACCAGAAATTTCTAATTATAAATAAATAATATATATACACTGGGTATAGGGCATATTCTAGAAATAAAATTTCAGGGTACAATATCATTTTATTTTTTATAATATGTTGAGGTGGAGAATTTCGAGATCATTTAAAACATGTTTTCCAACACTAGATTGAGAATTTTAATATATAAAGGTCACGTTTACTTGGAGAAAAATGAGAATGAAAATTTTTATCTCAAAGTAATAGGATGATCACCTGATTTGCATTTCTTATTCCGTGGCCTCACACGTTTTCAATAGTTACTTTACCATTTGTACTTTTTTTAACTCATTTATTAGGGAAGCTTTTAACTTTTTAATTATCGTTTTGATTAAAAAAATAATACTATAACATTTTAATTAGTTATAAATAGGAAATAGATATTATAGTCATTGTTGTATATTATATGATTCATATTCAAGTTCTACACAGTTTTAGTAAATATCGATAGGTTTCTGATTCATATTACAAAAAATTTATATTAAACAATAATAAATAAATAACATTCTAAAAAAACTTTCATATTATCAGGATTGTCTAGTAAGTGTGACGTGTTTATAGTAGAGTTAAAAATTTAATCTTAATATAAAAAATTGTTATTTAATAATATATTTGTAAACTAGTAGAATTTACCCACTAAATATTTTAAAATATTATTAATTAATTTCATCAAAATACATGTCATACATTTTGTATTATTTTCTCGAAACATATTTTGTATAATTATTATTTTAAAATATTATATGATTATATTTTACGTATCTTAATTTAAAATATGAAATAAGTTTAATGTTCAAAATTCAATTCCAAAAATCACTAAAAACACAAAAATATAATTTTTTACACCGTTTTTATCACATAATATAAAATAATTATAAAAAAACAAATCTGAACAATAATTGATTAAATGAATTTGAAAATAAAAAATAGAATCGGATTGCATATTAAGCAGAGTTTGCTTTCGTAACAACGCCACTTGGCAGAACGTGATTGGTGCATTCGGCCAACGCTCCTGATCCGGTGTTTCGCGGAGACGGACTGTGAAGTTAGAACCGTGACACGTGGAGGGCTGGATGACGCCTAAGATCGTTGGGAGAAGGGAACAGTTGGCAGCGTCCCATACCTGTCTCGCTGTTATAGAAAAAAGACGTGGGTGGTGGGCCCCACGCACGCTGCTCAACGACGGTCATGTGGGCTCCACTTCCTTGCCAGCTCAGACACGGCCGGTCCAATTCCAACTGCAAAAGCGTTTCTCTTCGCTTCGCTTCCATTTTGACATTTGCGTGCCTCACCTCACCTCATTAATAATCCTTTTATTATTATTATTATTATTTATTAATAAACTAATCATTTTTTTCTTTACTTCATATACAAATTTGGAAATTATTATTATCTTTTAATGTTCGTACTTGTTAATATTTGTTTATTATATTTAGGGTCGTCTGCCAAAACAAAATAATAATTACAGATATGAAAACCATTTTTTAGTTTACAAATATATATAAAAAAAAAAACAGATGTCCAATCAAGACAGAAAAAAAGGGTCAATTATATCACTAGCATTAATATATCAAATATCAAATATAAAAATAATACACCTAAATAAAATATAACACTGATTTATTTAGTTTGATTAATATATTTCATATTAAATTTATCAATAATGATGTATTTCTATTTCATACAACAGACATTTATAATATAAACTATACCTCTAATATATTAGATATATTTGAAACGAAAGAAACCTACAATATCACTTAAATCAAAATATTCAATTTGAATAAGATTTATTAGTGATATACCTAATATGAAGTATATCATTTCTTTAATGTGACTACTATACTCCATATATTTAGTGTTTCTAAAATACTTTATATTAGATACATTAATTATATCGATAATATATTTTACATTTAATATATCAGTTATAAGTATATTAGTTATATACTTTCTATGAAATATATAAATCATATCAATAATCACTAAATGAAGTATATCACCGATAATTTGATATATCACTAAGAAACTTAACTTAAAACTAAAATTTTTATATTTATCTATATTAGTTATATAACTTATATTTTTTAATATCAAGTATATTGATAACGATGGTAAAATTAGAATAACAAAAGAAATAAAAATTTTGACTTAAAATTGTTGGTCATGTTTGTAAAAATAAAAAATAAAAAAGTTTGTTGCTATGTTTATAAATAGGGTAAATTTATCGCTACCATTTAAACTAACCTTATATTTGCCTCCTATATTTATATTGAAAGGTAGGCGTAAGATAAATAATCCACAATTTCCATCAGAAAAGGTATAAAAAAATTCCCATGCAATGATTAATAAATAAATATTCAATGGAATTTTTTCGATGGTGTTCATGACAATACGTCGTTTAATTTGTTAAAAAACAAAAACCTGGACCAATGAAATTTAAATTATAGTGCTAAAAACAGTCAAAATACTTCTCTATTTTATTTTTTTTCTTTGACTTGTGTTAATTCTTTGTTAATTACGCAATTTTAATATTCTACCAACTCGAAATTTTAGATTAATTTTTTCTGTTTGGTACAGAACTCCAATTTCTTTTTGGAAAAATTGGGCTGATTCTTCTGCTCAATAATGTTAATAAATGAGTTTTATGAGGGGAAATGAATATAAAGTGTTTCTGTTTTTTAAATTTTGAAATATTTATGAGTTGAAATTACATGGCTCAGATCATTTTAATCCAAAACGCACTGTATTCTTTAAGGTAAAAAATATATATATGATTTTAATTGGTGGCTAAGCATCAAAGTCGGCATTTATAGACTTGATATGAAAACAAAAGATGCTTTGATGATTATAACCTCTAGAATTTAATGTAAGTTCAAAGCTAAAATATAATATGATTTGCTACATGGAATAAAAGAGGTTCTTATTTTAGTCATTGATTTATATTATATTTAATATAAGATGATTAGTGAATCTTTTTTTTTTTAATTTGTATATTTCCTAAAAAAAATACTAAACTTTTTGATATAATAAAAAAATTATTGAAGATATTAATTAAGAGTTTTCAATTATTGATATGGATCCTAGTTTTTATTCCCAATAAATAATTTTTAATAATAAAAGTGGTGGACATTAGATTTATTTGAATTCTAGTTAAGGGGGTAAGTAAGTTGATTTTTTTTAAGCACTAGATGACCAAATTGATTAAAATAAATAACCTACCAAATTGAAACCAACAAAATCTACGTAAACTGAAATTGACTAACTATTTATTATTATTATTATTATTAGTGTTCTTTTAGTTTGCACTTTTTTCTTTAATCTTTTTAGTACAAGTTGGGGTGAAATTTGAAAGAACTTTTGGTAAGAAAGAAGTATGAATTCCCACGTAGCTAAGTTCAAGTTGTCACCTTAATTTTTGATTTTTGATTTTTTATATTAATTTGTTGGTGTGAGAGAATAATAAAAATTAAAGTGAAGCAAAATAAAATCTCATTGAAACTAGACCACCTAAAGTAAGTGGTATAATACTCTTTTCAATCCCTTCTATGATTCAAACATATCCATATTTATATAAGTANCCAAATATTTTAGTGCAAAATTATAGGACACCCACATAACAAATATTCCCTTCTTTAAACCTAATAATTTTCCTTTTATGGTTAACCTCCGTACATTCCTATAACCTAAGCTTTGCTTGGTTATTATTTAAAACCATTCATTTATTTCATAATGTAAAACAGATTAAACACATCTTACTATAATTAATTCTACAAACGAACATATACGATATATGGTTGAGTTCTTTTCCAGCTTTTTATTTTATCACTTTTAATAGAAATAAGTTTGGAATACACGTTTCCATTCCATGTTTAATGTAATACTTTTGGGCTAAAAGCTTCCAAATAGAACTCATCTATGATAATGACGTGTTACTGTACATAGAATAATAATTAAGTGTGCAATAAATTTAAGAGGGTGTTAAATAATATTGTCCACAACATGCATGACCTGGGCCATTTAAAATGAATGTGCTCGAGTCGTGAGAAAAAAATGTAATTAAAGTTTTTTCTAATATTTTTATCGATATATTATCCATGATTTGTTTTTTCTAATTATACCAACTTTAATTCTTATTCGGTAAAATATTGTCTAAAAAACAATATCATTTCCACTCAACATTTTCACACGCAGAAACGTAACACTGCCTATTTGTTGATCTATCATGACCAATGGTAAATCTTTAATTTGTAAAGAGAAATAAAACAAAAACAAAAGGCAAAGCTTTGTAAAAAGGAACCACATCCTAGGCCATATTTACTTCTTAGCCAACGGAACTTTGGCCACGAGTCAAAATTGAGCCTATTTTTTAAAATTATTATAAGTAGCTTAGCTGTTAAATAATCAATGACCAAACATTTTCCTTGGTAAAGTGAATTTCCATCTCATTCTTCACAAAAATAAATGATATCAGTTCCTAGACATCAAAATTTACTTTAAATTTAAATTAGGTTAAATTGAACAAATCTTAACTACCTCGATGTCAATACCAATTTAAATATAGTTCAAACTTTTAGATATTAATATATCGTGGTATGCATTGTAAATTTGTGTTATTTCATGTATATCGTAATAATATTAAAAAAGTTACATTCATATTACCTGCAATCTATTAATTGGAGATATATGTCAATTAAACTATGTTTGCTTTGACTGTCCGTGATTTAAGTTAAGTTGAGAAATAGAAAACCAGTATTAAATTGTTGTATTAAACATTAAGGGTAGAAAAATACCAAAATTCTGTCTTTTGTTCAAATTAACAAGATTAAGAAGAATGGGAAAAGTAACACGTGATTGGGTGGGAAGGCGGAACGTAAATTTGAAAGGAATTTCCGACCCTTTTTAGTCTTTTGTCCATTATTTATTTATTTTTTTAATTTAAAAAAAAATTATATATGTGTAAGCGTAGAAGACAGAGGGTCCCCCCCCGCAACTGCAAATCAAACAATGATGCCTCGGATCGCGAACGGAACATTTTTCCCCCAAAGCCGCATGAATGGCATTTCTGTAATTTTAGCCACGTGCAGGGGCAAGTTTATTCACTCTTCAAATCATTTCCTCGCCTTGCCCCTACTATTCGCCACACTTGAGGAGGGTAGTCTCGACATTACCGATAACTTTTTTTCCCCTCTTTTGCAAAGGACATGTCCCGATAAATTTATTTGAACATAGAAACTTCCTATTTCATTATTTGTGGAATAAATTAGGGTACATGAATTTAAATCTCCAAACGTCAAACAAAAAATTAAGCTGAGCTATGCTACCTATTTCATTATTTGGTACCGATTAAACTTAATTATTTTTTTAAGTATAAGTTTATAACTACTTTTAGAGATCAAGTTACTCCATTCGATAAGTGCTATAAGACATAACAACATTTCGACGCTACTATATTTTATTGTTAAAGTAATTCAAGATATCAAATTTTAAGTAGATGAGACCATGACTTGAATTCATTCTCTTTAAATTTTTATTTACATCGGTTAACATTGACCATTTCACCCATTCATAGCTATTAGCTACAAATTTGAGGGTTGAATAGCTTGTAAGATACTTTTTTATTTAAGGACCTAGTAGAAATAATATAAAAAAATTATCGACTTATTAGATACTTTGAAATGATAATCTATGATGAAATTTGAAAAATTCATTAATACTTCCAAGATTTAATAACTTATTAAACCCGACTCAGTGACGAATGGTTTGTTAAGATTAAAAGCTTATAGCAGTGCATTTTATCTTTTATTTTCATTTCAAACAAAAAGAGATCTAATTAGATTCATTTAAACAATAATTTCAAATCTATTGAACTTTGGAAGGTGAATATATAATACAAAATAAAATAAGGTTATAATATAGTTGCTTGATTTGTAATTACAGTGGAAGAGCGACGCTTCCACAGGAAAAGCCGCCTCATTTACTCTCTCGCTTTTTTTTTATTTATTTAATTTTTTAATTTTGATTTTCAGAGTTTAAACCCTGTTGTTTCTTTTTCTCTCTCCCTTTATTTACTTTGTTTTTGTTTTTATTTCTCTCTCTATTCCCTTTCTCTTTTCATCTTCTGCCTCGGCCTCTGTTTAGCTTCTAGCCTTCCACCTATTTTCTCCATCACAGCGCCTACGGAAAGCGTGGAAACAACAACTGCACAGACAAACCCTTCCTTCCTTCTGATGAGCGATAAATTTTGCCTGCTGCTCAGTATTCTTCTTCACGCCTCCCTGCCCTTTCTTCTGGAGGGAGCCGCCTGAGATGTACACTTAACGGCGGCCGG
>NW_019104505.1:992310-1003303 GCF_001995035.1 Momordica charantia
TTTTTWAMCCYTTTTTTTATGGGGTTTCGAGAATCAAGTACATTTAATATGATATTGGTGTTGTGGCAATTTCTTCGATTCTGAGAATTAATTCTCGGAGGAGGAGAAAGGTGAAACATAAAAAAAAAAAGTAGTGGGGTTGTGGGCTAATTTGAACCTTTTGCTGTCTGTCAGTTGAATCAAATAATTAAACTAGAATTGAGTTCATCA
Source organism: Momordica charantia (assembly GCF_001995035.1). The sequence continues at coordinate 992,521 of NW_019104505.1, forward strand.
TTCGGTTGTGGAATGTGTTATGTGTTTAATTTAATAAGCCGTGCGCTTTCTCTGGTTTCTCCCATTTTGTCCCCCTTTTTCTGTTTTCTGACTTGCCCTTTGTCGTCTTCGTTATCCCATGCCTCTRTTTTTGTCCAAATCGTTGCTCATTAATGCCATGGATTTGCATTTATCGAGCAGGAGGCGAGATCTTCTGCAGTTGCTGGACAGATACTGCCAAGTGGTGAACCAAAAAAGGGATTCGAAGCCCGATTTCTCTGCTGCTGAATATGATTTCGTTTATCTGCCCATGGATTTCAGGTGGGTTTTGAATGAAACCCCATTATTTTTTGTTCTTCAACGTTGCCCTTTTTCAGACCATTGTTACAAATTTTGGCTTGTTTTTTGCTTTTTGGATTCACAGGAGGTCTTGGTTTGAAGGGAAAGTTTCGAATCTTGGTTATGCGTTTGTGAACTTCACCACATCCATTGCTGCATCCCAGTTTTGTACAGTTTATCATAATTACAAGTGGGATGTTAATGTCAATAAGAAAATTTGTGAGGTCACTGACGCTAGGATTCAGGTAATTTCACTTCTCACCCACTGCTCATATTAGAGTTTCAAAATGAGAAAATTTCTCAACCAACAGTTTAAATTGAACTGTGTGTTATAGGATGAATCTTAATCTTTTAAACATGTCTGTTTGGGGAACTTCAGGGCAAGGAAGCTTTGACGAATGCATTCAAGAACAAGATCTTCTGGTGTTGCACGGATCAGTACTTGCCCGTGATGTTAACTCCGGCGAGCAACGGTTTTCGTCGTTACAGAAGGGTTAACGTCGGGAAACGCATACCCCGCGTCCCTCGAAAGCCATTGAAGAAGCTATGCAAGTAGTTAACAACCCTCATGGTTATCTTTCAGTTGGTTTTTTTTACTTGTTTGTAGGATGATGAGGCAAAAGGGTTTGTGTCTTGTGTTTTCTCTGTCTCCCTGACCGCCGCAGTTTGTTTGGGGAGAATTTGAAAACATGAGTGTTTGTTTGTCTGTCTGTTTTCCTCTTTACCAGTTAACTAAGATAGGGGAGGATGTTGTGTGTGGCAATGTCTATGAATTGGTCACTTTTTGCTAATAATATTCTCTCCTGTTTACTCGGTTGTTTAATTTTCTGTTCGTAATTTGGCTTGATGATGATTAGTGTGTTCTATATTATCTGGTATAATGGGCTTTTCTGAATCAATATTGTATGAGATTGAAATTTAATACAAGTTATAGAACAACTGTTTCTACGTACTACCGGAATATGAAGCTTATTTTCAGTGTTTGAAGAATGATTCTAGAGCAAATTTTAGAACTTCTTTGTTGAATGGGTTTTAGAAAGTTAGGGTTTGTATGGTGATGTCACTGTTCATCGTTCTGTTTAGTTTTTTTTACCGAATAAAAAAATAGTTGTTAATATGACAAAAACATGGAATAAAATTAGTAAAATAACAATTAAATTTAATTTTTTTTTAAAATATAATACTTTTTTTCCGCTAATTAAAGGTTTAATTTTAAAATGATAATTTTATTCAAATAAAGACCACAATTTTATTCAAATAATAGAGATCTGTAATATATATAGGTACTATTTGAAATATATCTAATTACTAATAAGTGTATGTAATATCATGGGTATTTGATATGTTTGTTGGTAATATGTATATGATATATTATTGATATAAATATATGTGTAATATTTATGTGATATATATTTGATATTTTATTGATATGAGTATCTGATATACTTGATGTATCTGATTTGCATATGATATATTGTTGTTATAAGTATTACATGATATATTTGATATACTACTAATATGAGTGCACATTTCAAAGTTAAAAAAAATATATAACATATTTTGAAATACATATACTCTTTTTAGTAATTAGATATACTCTTTCATATATACATAAATACATATACTCTTTCATATACCCTATGAAAGAAACAAGCCAATATTTTTCACGTTTCTTTTTTCTTTAGTAAAGAGAAATATAATTACATGAATCCAACACTTGTAGATTCAAGGTGATAAAATAAGATTTTTATTTATTTTGGAACAAATTGGAAATGAAAACAAAAACCAACTTATTATTTTCCAAATTTTCTATACAATTTTAATGTTTGAGCTTTACTCAAGAACTCGCTCCATGAGAAAAAAATCTGCCCAATCCTCTCTAGAAAAAGTAGGGAGGGGAGGTTAGTGGCCTGCTCCCTTCCTCTCTGTGAAAGGTGTGCGTTTTCTCTTAGTCCTCCAACTGAGTTTTTTCAGAGAGTATTTTCTCTCTGTTTTGTTCCAGTTTTTCTGTAGATTTTTTTCAAAAAGTAAGTAGAATAGATCATAATATAATAGGAACCTCTCTTGTTGTGGTGGAGGCGATGCTCAGGGAGGATCTTCGCTGCTAGTTTCTATGATGGTGGACGATGGTCGAGTGTTGGAGATCTTTTCGTTGGATGTTTACCATGTTGTTGTGGCTGATTGAACCAAAAACAACATTGTTATGTATGGTATGTGGTTTAGTCATTTGGGCATTTTGAAGGGTTATCAGACACAGAAGTAGAGATGGCACTCGCTTGCGATCTTTCGGGATGACTCTTCATATTCGCTTTAATATGGTTAAGAGAACTTCCATGGTCCAAGGGCAAGGAAGACGGAGCAGCAGATGGGCGATGGCGGAGTTGTAGCAACAATCGGTTCAAACACCATTTTGGAATCTTGGGAGGCTATTAGTTTTAGTTGTATTAAGATTTGTGATTAGTATAATTTGGGGAATTTACCTAATTCTTCCTAGAACATAGGTGCCATAATTGACAAGATACCTTCACTAGTTGAGGATTCTCCCCGATGACTTTTGAGAAGGTGTTCAGTGAGCTAAAATTTGTTCATATTTCTTAGTTCCTTGAACAAGCAAGTGTTTTATTGACCAAGTGTGCTATTTCTGATAGTTTCTATGTCATTTGGAACAATTGTTTTCCTTCATAGATTGTGGTGGTGAAGTGTGGTCACCACTCTTCTAATGTGACCCTTAATGGTCTTATTCATATTTAATGCAACATTTCTATACAATTTTGAGGATGTTTTTAAAAAGTGAAAAACAAGTAACATAAATAGTTATCAAATATATACATTTCTTAATTAAATTAGAAACGACATGAAATGGAAATGTTAACAAATAGCTCTAAATAACTTATTTCTTGTTTTCCAGACTTAAAAAGTTAAAAGATACATATAACGTAATTCCGGAACAATCCTTTTAGACAAAAAGAGAAGAAATTTGGACAAGAAAAAAAGTAAGTTAGAAGGACTGCAAGAGTATTAGCTAAAATCTGTATGGGCGTAGGATCTAATCTGCAGAGTAGTGCATTGGGTTTGCTACTTACAAACAAAGGGTAATCTGATTCAGAATAGCAATTTCAGAGGTTTGGATATTAACCAATATTTTTATAATTCTTTTAACACTCAACAGTATAGAATGATAAGGGAGAATATTGGAATTTCATACTTCCTTAATTGTAAATAGCTCAACCAATTTCTCGACTTGACTTGGTTCAAACTGGTTCGGTTCGGTTTGATTTTGACAAAATTTTCCTTTTAGTGGGCTTGCCAATGTAAGAGCGAGAGGATGGGGGAGAAGAGAGAGTCATGGTCGTGGGGCCGATCGAAAAAATAATACTTAGCTACTCATTGGTCTGTAGCAATTTCATGCTAAGTACATAAATGTAAAAACTTTTTAATTACACCTCTTTCATTTCAATTTTTTTTTTCTTTCTAAGAATTGTCAGTCCTATCGAGCTTTCGAAGCTCGAACCTAGAAGACATAAAAAATTTTTGGTATTAAACTCACCAAAAGGTTAAACTTGAAAACTCTAAGTCAATATGACCAAGAGGTCCCAAGCCCTAACCAACTAAGCTGTCTTGAACACAAATCTGAAGGGTTAAAATCTTATGACTACTTAATAAATAAAACCAAAAGTTTAATTTTACACATAAGTTCCTTTTTGGATTTAGGGTGTGTTTGGGAGTAATGATAGAGTAAGTGATTTTGAAAAAAGAGATTTAAGTATACCCGATTTTCCAAAATTACCAAGCAAGCGATACAAAATAAATTTAAAGTGATTTTAAGCTTTCCTAAAATCAAAGTGATTTTAAGCTTTCCTAAAATCAATTTTCCGCACAGTAAAAATGATTCTCATATTTTCTAGTACAAGACTTGATATAAAGGTGAACCATTATCATTATAAAACAGGCATTAGAAGTTTGAAGTAGCTATAATAATAAACCACTCCTATATTGTCAATTTTGCACTTAACAGTTCATATTTACATGGTGTAATCCTAATTTATTGGAGTTCATGATTCATATACGCTTATGAGATATCCAATCTAATTTTAAGAGATTTAAGTTATTTATTTCATTCATTCATCTCTTGGAAGGTTTTGGTTCATTATGTTTTTTTCTCACTATCTTGGCTTAAAGAAAATGTTTGTATATCTACTTTGATATTGTTGCGTTTCTACTTATTTTTTTGTTCATGGTATGGAGAAGCACAAATAAACTAAATGATCTGTTACCTAAAGAGTCAATACAACATCACCCTTTACAGAATGAAGCATTTTGATAGGGTGGGAACATCTAAAAAATAGAACATGACAGCAATAACAGAATGTATTTGCAAGAAACTATATTTCAATGAGGAGATTAGAGGCAATTCTCGAGTTAAAACAAGAAAAACTGAGCTTTAAGAAGATATTTTTACTCGGTGCAATCAAATAACATTCGGTTCGATCACAACGAACTCAGCGAGGAGCCTTCTTCTTCCCTGGAATAGCAACTTTCTTACCCTTCAAGGTCCTGCAGTTGTTTTTGGTTCGCTGCCCTCTGCAAGGCAATCCCTGAATGTGTCGAATCCCTCTATAGCACTGAATCTCTTTTAATCTCCTTATGGCGAGTGCATTGAACCGCCTCTGCAAGACAAACAATCAAACTTGTAAGCACAGAGAGACCCAACATTTGTAGTTTTGAGCTACACTTTCTCTCAACATACACAGACAGAGAAAGAGAGAGACCAGATCTCCTTCAATCATGAACTTGGAAACTTCATCTCTGATGGATATGAGTTCCTCCTCAGATAAGTCCTTGGTTATCTTGTTCTCCAGGCTTAGATCATACAGTATTTTCTTAGCATTGTTGCGACCAATTCCATGTATATATTGAAGGGAGTATTGAATTCGCTTGTTGTTGGGTATTTCAACTCCTCCAACTCGAACACACTTGATTTGAAGACCACGAACCTAAAGAAAATGTAAGGAAGAAAAATGAGGGATTACGCAAGAAGAAGATCTAGGATTCTTAAATAGTTACGGACGACTGCAGATTTCCAATCAAGAGAACAACCCATACGAAAAACTTGATAATATCTAGCATCCACCAACGAGTCCAAATTTCCATATAAGATCAGACAGTAACCTGCAGAATCTACTCTTTCAGTCCATTTCCTATRGGGTAGACCATATATCCGCTTAAATTCTTTATAATCATGCACAGAAAGGGTGAGGGAAACTATAACACGGATTGCGGAATTTGGGGGAAAAAATTAGGATCACGAATTTGGTTCCTCCGGGCGCAATATCAGTTCCGGAAACGAAATGAAGAACTTTTGTTGCATCAACAGTATTCAATAAGGAATAACTCAAATGTGCATTGAAAAGGAATTTCAAACTCAATCGAATTCTAATAATTTCAAAGAATCAACTTGCGATAATGGTACAAGAGAAAACGGAATGCAGAAAGAAATACGGGAATAATTTGTTAGACAATGGAACATAAATGGAGAAGCAGAATCAATATGAAATCAAGAGGATACAAGAAATTATGGAAACAAAATTATAGAAACCAGTAAAATTGATGAAACAAAGTGGTTAGAGAAAATTAACCTGGGGGCTAGAAATGGGAAAGGAGAGGGTGGTAGAGAGCGGATTAGGGTTTCGACCATTGCAGATAAGGGAGAGCGAAGGAGCCACGGGCATTGCTAAACTCTGCGCCATTTTCTCCTCTCTTCCAAATTCTCAACTCCGACCGCCTCTCTGCTTTCACTGGCCGCGCCACCTTATCTTCATCCACCTCACGGGATTCGGATAAGGGCCACCTCGTACAAAATTTAGAGGCCCAAACTAGGCCGGAATTAGTATGGGCCTGGCCCGGCCCATTAAGAATCAGAACAAAATACCAAGGCCCAGCCATGAGTTTTCATCGTCCCTATTGATCATTAAAAATGGAAACTCGGATTCTCTTGAATACGGGTTTGACAGGATTTTGGATATTTGTTTTTCAAAATTGTTTTCGGATTCTGTGATTCAAACCATTCAAAATTTGAAAATTTGAAGATGCAGAATTACATTAAAAATGATAAAAACTTTGATAAATATATTACTTCATATTATAAACTCATTTTATGTTTGTTAAAATTAAAACATGTAAAATATAATGTATTCTAAATTATATAACCTTGTAAAATAACAATTATACAAAATTCATAAAAAAAATGTTAATAAATTAATTAATATAAGTTTAGATTAAACTAAAATTTAGTTTGTAACTATTTTTAATTTACAAATATATTACTAAACACACATTGAACAAAAAATACAACTCTGGTTTGTTATCTTTGAATTCTTTCCAGTTCTTCATTACCAGTACCAGCGATAATAAATGCCTGATCAATATCATATAAATTACTCTCTTGTTTTTAAAATGCGATCTATAACCTTTATATTGAAATATTTTGGACGTTTGTGTGTCAATGTAATGTCCCAAGCAAAATGCACAAACACTTCATTCATCACGTTTATAGGTCAACGAATTCCACAAGCTACACAAATTCAAGTTTCAAGCTATATTAACCCAACACTTTTGAAAATCTAAATTTCTATAATTCTTCTTCTGCACAATCCAAGAATTTCACAAGTCAATCTGACTTGTCAGCACCAAGAGCTAATCATTGCAATCGAATCTCTATTTGTGAAATGGTTTCCTAATTCTAAAACCGTTTTCTGCTTTTTAAATAGAACTTAGTATATATTTAGTGAAATGGTTACCAAAATCATAAACTTGTGAAAAACTACTGAAATTTACAAAAGATTTAATCTAGAGTTCCCACCAAGCTTGCCCTGGCCCAACTGCAGAAATCAATAATCATAAAAAGGCTTTGTTTTACCCAAACGATTTTCACCAATGCTGGACAAAAGATTGTTGAGAAGTTTTTGTTGTTTCAGTAAACACCTGAAACGTATCTAAAGCTTTTACCTTCATTCATCATACGAAGGTTCTTCACTGCATGATAAACAATATTTCAGTCGACTGGATTTTTTTTAAAGAAACGTTAAACAAAGTTGTATGAAATTCTGATATGTACCCAAGAGTTGTTTGTTATCAGTTTAAAGTTGAACTCCATCGAAATCACAATTGGATTCTCATGATAAATTGGATCGTGTGCAAAAATGCAGCTTCACAAAGTAACAAGATATGAGAAATGGCAGAACAGAACCATTTGTTCAACGAGAAGCTTTCTTCTTTCCAGCAACGACGATCTGCTTTGATTTCATGGTCCTAGCGTTGGTCTTTGTTCGCTGGCCTCTACACGGCAATCCTTGGCCATGCCTAATCCCTCTGTGGCACTGAATTTCCTGCAGCCTAGCGATATCCTTCTTAACACAGCTATTCTGCAGCACAGGGACGCAAAGAACTTTCCTGTTAGGCACACATATGTGAAATTCATGGACGGGCATAAGAAAGTTAGAGAAAGAGAGCCACTGAAGATTTACCAACTCGTGTCCGACCATGTACTTGGAAATTTCGTCGCCAAGAATAACGAGTTCTCTCTTAGTCAAATCCTTGGCAAGCTTGTTCCCCAAGTGAAGCTCTGCAAGAACTTGGTTCGCTCTCGATCGGCCAATTCCATCAATATACTGAAGCGCAAATCTGAGAGGCTTGTCATCCGGAATCTCCATACCCGCTTTTACATGAATGGACTCGATCTGCAAATATCAATCATCAGATTCCTCCATCTCATTCAAACATACAAAACCTTCTAACAGACCAATGCATAAACTGAAAATCAAATCGAATAAGAAAACTCGACATACAGGAAGGAAAATTCCGGAATTATCATCCAGAGATTCACAAGCCCTAAACCCTAAAATTCTAGTCACATAGCAATGAACAAAGAATAACGCAAGTTTATAGAACTCACTGATTGAGAGCGCCGAAGAGCGGCATTAGAGACGATTCCAAGGGAACGGCGAACTCCAAACATATCGGCAAGCGGAGGATTCCAGTGATGCGGAAGCGAGATTCCAAACTGGGAGGGGAAGAGAGAGCTTGTGAATGTTCTTTGCCAACACGAAACCCGCAGCGCGGCCCAGGAAAGCCCACTATTTCAACACGGCCCGCAATATCGAACCCAACCCAGTCGCCCAAAAAAGACCCAGTAGACACAAGTGTCCATCATGGGCCCATCTAGAGGCCCAATTCCGCCGGATTATCAGATTCTAAACCCTAATTAGCGATGTTAACCACCGTATTACATAAAACAAAATCTGTTTGATACTGTTTGAGAGGTTGAAAATGTTAAAATATTGATGTATTGTAAGCGAGAACTTGACATTCCAAGACAACAAATAAACTACTCAATGTAGGATAATGTCATTAGATGATGAAGTTATTTAGGCTCTTATTTACTTAATTAGTACAAAAATTACAGTTATTTAGGAAGTTTTTCTTTTAACTAATGTCAATTAAGTATACTATTTCAATTTTTTGATATGGTATAAAACTGTATTTAGTTATATCGTTCCAGCTTCAAAGATTTCTCTTGGTGTGATGATCAGATATAATTTTCTTGTAATCTAAAAAAAATTGTTGGAGTAAAATACATGTATTTGAGGGGGGTGCCACATGTCCGGTGTCAATTATGTGAAGTTTACACCACCATTGAATTCTAAAAATGATTGAAGGGACTGAAACAATGTAGTTAAAAAATTCATAGGGTTAAATATATAAGAGGGAAATTGAAAATTCAAGCATGCATCCAATTACTTCCAACGTTAAACCAGTTCCAAGAATTGAGGAGGACTTTTCCTCCAGGGACAGACAAAATGGAAATTCTGGAAGAGATGAACAATCCTGGCCGTCCATCATCCACCCAAGAGACGAAGGAACGGCTGAGATGGGAATTAAACGAAGCCCTTCTCTCATCCCTCACACCGGAAAACACCCATTCAACGCGGAGCCACCGCTGGACCTTCTCATGCGCCACGGCTTCATCACGCCCGTCCCGGTCCATTACGTCCGCAACCACGGTCCGGTCCCGACCGCCAACTGGTCCGAATGGACCGTGGAGGTCTGCGGGCTGGTCGAATCGCCGACCAAGTTCACCATGGATCAATTAATCGCCGACTTCAACTCGCTGGAGTTCCCCGCCACCCTCGTCTGCTCCTCCAACAGACGAAAATAATTAAATATGCTGAGCCAAACCATAGGGGTCAGTTGGGGAGCTGCGGCGATCTCCACCTCAATCTGGCGCGGCGTTCCGTTGCGGGACGTTCTTAACCGATGTGGGATCTTGAAAGAAGTGCCGGCGCTACACGTTTGTTTTGAAGGCGGCGAAGATCTGCCGGGCGGCGGCGGATCCAAATACGCCACCAGCATCAGGGAAGAGGTGGCGATGGATCCGACGAGGGATATTATGTTGGCTTATCTGCAAAATGGGGAGCGTGAGGGAGGATGGTGAAATGGCTGAAGCGGATTATTGTGACCGACGAAGAATCGGAGAATTATTATCACCGGATGGATAATCGTATGCTTCCCTCGCATGTTGCAGACTTCGATTTGGCGAACTCCGAAGGGTGTTGGATCAAACCGGAATATGTTATCTATGAAATGAATATCAATTCTGTGATTACGACGCCGTGCCACGGCGAGATGTTGGCCGTTGATTCGCCCACGGCTCTAAGGTCGTACACGGTCCGGGGATTTGCTTTTTCCGGTGAGATTTTAGTTTAAATTACAAAGTTAATATTTATAATTTGAGTTTAATTTCAATTGGGTACTTATAATTTCAATCATTTAATTGAACTTCTTTATTTGAATTTAGTTTTAATTGGGTCCTAAATCATTTTAAAAGTTTTAAATATTTTTAAATTATTTTCAAAAGTGTACTTAATTCTTCGTTTTATTTAAATGTAAATCATATGGTAGTTTTTTTTAGTACCAATCATACACCGTAGTTCATTAACCTAATCGAGAAAAAAAAACTTAAATAACATTAATGATTCACTCTAAAAAATTTGATTTTTAGAAACTAAACGATAGTGATGAAAATAAAATTGGTAGAATCATATATATGATCCAATTTAAGTGAAACTAGTCCTGATCAACTAAAAAGACTGAATTAAAATTTTTAAAATTGTAAGGATTAAATGGCAAATTTGTCCAACTTATCGAACGGAATTTGCAATTTCACCTGAGATTTATCGTTATTAATTTTATTTATTGAATATTTGGTGAATGGTTTTTATGTGTTTGAGAATTAAATAGGTGGTGGGAGGAAAGTGACACGTGTGGAGATGACGATGGATGGTGGAGTGACGTGGCAATTGTGTGAGTTGGAACACGTGGAGAAACCGAATAAATATGGAAAATATTGGCGTTGGTGTTTTTGGTCATTGGAAGTGAAGGTTGTGGAGCTGTTTGGGGCAGAGGAGAT